>WBMV01001817.1:14476-29650 GCA_013396655.1 Campylorhamphus procurvoides | reverse complement strand
AAGACCAAAAGACTGGACCTGTAACTTCAGGTCTTTTATATATGCTGCAAATCTTTTGAAGAGAAGGCAGTATGTCTCTCTAGTGAGAGACAGTACAGATGAAATTACCCAGGTGTCCACTCTGGAACTTTAGCATGAACGTCCTTAACACCTTTGAGTAGGTACACGTAGATTTTCGGCTAAGCAGTCTTTGCTTGCCTCAGATGATCTCTCATGGAACAATGTGCATTAACCTTGAAAGGTACACAAGGCACACAGCACATCCTACAAATTCAAAGGAGTCACAGCGGCACCTCTGAGGTCAGAACTGAGCCCTGTGGGCTTTAAAGCTATGTCAACATTCACTGATAGCTGTTCAAACCACTTAGTTGCATTGGAAGCGTATGTGTAGGCATCATATTGCGGTCAGCATAATCCATACAAAAAGCATACCATCTGCAGAGCACTCAAGTCCCAACATCCAAATTTAGCTCTGCAGCTCCATCACAGCAAGGCCAGGAATGGTTAGTTTTCCTCTGGGATGAGCAGACAAGCTGTCTTTATTCTGCCTGTATTGCTTGCAGCTTTCTTGTCCATGTGGCTGCTTTTGTGCCACTCGGAACTTGTAATAAACACACCCAGGTGACATGGAGATCATACCGCAGTTCTTCCATCCTTGAAAACAAAATCAAGTTTGGTCTTAATGGACAGTCAACTAGATGCAACTAAGGAGTGGAAATGGGGGATGGAAGGGCAAAGCCATCCGTAGCTCACTGATTACTCTGTGACAAATGAATGGACCAGATACCGGAGAATTATTTTCAGGGGAGAATGCTGAGATCCCGTGGGGCAGAAAGGAGCTTTTTAGGAGGCAAGTGTTGACAATCCTAGGAACTGAGTATTTCCATCTCTTGCAGAAGATACAATTTTTCAATGTTCAAAAACAACGAAAAAAGAGGAATGAAAACACTTTTCCCCTAGTAAGACAGTCTGATAAAAACCGTTCTTTCATCTAGCATTTGATACTCAAATGCACTTTCCCATTCACAGTTGGATGAAGATTTTTTTTCAAGTTCAATCCTAATTTATTTATCTTAAAGCAGGCAATGTACTGTAATTTTACAATAAAGGACTCCCAATCAAAGCTTACCTTATCCAGAGGTAATTAATACAAAGATTGTTGAATTAAAGATGTGAGTCTTGACACTTTGGCGGGGGGTAAGGGACATGGTCTCAAAGGCACAAATTATGCCTGAAACAGACCAATTAACACCATGTATCTTCTTTTATGTTAACTTCAATTAAGGTTTCTTAAAATTTTTAAAGTTATTTTCTTCTTTACAATCTCAGAATGTCAGAAATGTACATCAAAGAAAAACGCTTCAGTATGAACACCATAGGTAATGCTCATTTGCACACAAATCTGCATATTGCAAAGCAGTTCAGAGCCCATTTTGCATGAATTATTGCCGGATGTGAGTCAATGAATTAAACAGCTAAAAAATAACAACCATCCAAGTGATGATAAGCTGCACCTACTTATGTTGACATAATGAATTTCAAAAAAAAAGCACATCAGAATTTGAATTAAGTTACAATGGAAATAAAGAGGTGATTTAAACTATGATGCTAGTCAGGCCTGTGTATTTTACAATACTTTTCAAATTCATTTTGCTTGTCATGTTTCTCAATTCCTGCACTTGAAAAGGACATTTTTTTTCTACCAGATGAATCAGAAATAGATAAAATTTCATGCTATCATCTCTCTTGGTTTTGACAGTAAATCCATTGACTTTTGTTTCAGTATGTCATCTATGTAACTTTTATTCTGTAGTCAATTACCTAACAGATCACTTTGTCCTTGTACAACTCCTCTTGCAAGATGTCGTCTCTTAATTTGCCACTTGATTTGCCAGAATCTCCTTCTTTTCCTTGTGCCAGTGCAAGGAACATATTTTTGAAAGTGCCACAGCAAAAAGGAATGTAGGCTAGCATGACTACTGCAGAAACAGATCACTAAAGAAACAGTTGATTCTTCAAAGATTTGAAGATTAGTCACAAATAACCAAATAAAAATAAAAAGTCCAGAGATTTTCAACATGAAGTCTTTTTTTCTGGAGTCAAATCTATTTCTTCTAAAACCTGTATGTGGCTCCCACTGACTGCAATGAGCTCGTTCCTAACTGGAACAGTCTGCAAGCAATGGACTCCTCTGCTGCGGCCCTTTCTTTTCTCCTTCACAAATTGCCCAACTGTGGAGAAAGATTTTTTTTTCTGAGCTTATATACTCTTTGTAATTGTTTTACTGATTGCTTTTATTAATATATTTAGGTTTAAGGATTTTCCAGCAGTATTCATAATAAGTGTTCCACAGGGCTTTTGCCATTTAGAATTCAAACCTCAGATTGTGTGAGTGGTTATATACGTCAGTTGGCATGCTGCTTCTCTCCTTGTTGCACTGACATCCCTTTTATAAAAAGAGTATTATCTTGAGAAGCTTGAAGTTGACTACATTTTTCAAAAACTGAGGAAGGGGTTTAAGGAGAAAGTGTTAAGTAGGATTGCAAAAATCCTGATTGCACATAAGGGGAAAATATTCCATAGTGAGAGAGTGGTTATGACTGGGAACAGGCTGCACAGAGAGACTGTGCAATCTGTCTGTCCTTGAAGACATTCAAAACACGACTGGAAAGGCCCTGAGAAGCCTGATCTCACTTGGAAGTCTGCTTGGAGCAGGGGGTTGGGCTAAACATCTTCCAGAGGTCCCTTCTGACCTAAATCTGTCCATGGCCCTAATCTGTGACTCTACGGCCTCAATATGAATGGGAAAAGAAATGCCAAAAAATGACTGGGCCAAAAGCCTGATGTAGTTAACAGCAATGTCTAAATTTTCCCACATACTCTTTCTGCTCTCCTAATAGCTGCCACACTCACTGTGGTGCTTAAACCAGTGACAATCCAGAACACACACCCAGAGCAGAACTTGGGTGTTTTTGTGAGTAGCATGTTGAGTTGCACTTTTCTATAGGTTACTACATTTATTACACTAATTATAGCAGTTTGTCTTTTAAAGAGCTTTAAGAGAATTGGAGCATGACCCCAGCTTCCACTACATTAAAAATTACTTAATCATTCCCAACCACCACAGAACCAAGTAATGGCTGAGGTCAAATGCAGGTTTTGTATGTGCTTTGCTCTCTAAAGACCCTCAAGAGTTTGGTAGTTATAATAAATTTTACACCTGTATTACCTCTATCTTTTATGTTTGTGATCACACGGCAAAAAAAAAAAATGGGAAGAAAAAAGAGAAAGCCAGCTCAGTTTAAATTGTAAGGGCTCAAATTCCATCTGTTTTAGCTCATTTTTTGTCTAAGATGTCAGTATTTTTTAAAGACCAACTGTGATAAAACTTATCTTTGATCAACAATTCTGAAAACCCTGGCCCTTGGCCAGAACTCATCTGTTTCTCAGTTTGGGCTCAATTAGAAGTCTCTACTTTTTTGTGAACTCTGTCATGAGACTCAAAGAACTGCAACTCCAATGGGAGGGAACCATCCTGTTGGGTTACAAGCAACTTGTGCCACCCCTGCTACCTAAGTAAGCTTTTTCCTAAAATTGATCACAGACCTTCATTCTTCTGAGCATCCCAAATCTTGCTCACTGAGATGAAAAAAAAACCCTATTTGATTAAGAGTGAATTTTGGCTTTAGTAAAGGAGACATACTAATCTATTTTCATTTTAAGTCAGAAAAATTCTGCCTGTAATTTTGGTTGTTTTGCTCCTCAGCTGAAGACTGCGAACAGAGACTGTGATTGCTGACATTTAGCCAGCTGATTGGATTGCATCAGCAAGTTGGTGTTTTCAATGAAAAGCCTCTGTACATACACTTACCTGCAAGGAATACAGGTGGTCTGTGTGCTGCTTTAGGATTGTCCAAAAAGCATGGAATAACTGGTTAAAACAACCACCATTACTACAAAAGTGGGGGATGCCCATTTAGGACCTCTTCTGAAAAACACCGTATCTGACCAGGAGGCCCAGCCATTAGTGTTTTACCACCATAATACTGAGTAAGAGTCTGACTCCTGCTTGCTCAACCTCAAATAAAGTAACAGAGCTACAACAAAAGATAAAAAGTCTCTCCTCCTTATGCACTCTTGTCCTATCAGGACATCAAAAGTAAGTATAATCTATGCTGCCAGCAGTTGTCTGCAAAAAAAAAAAAAGGGCAATCCCACACAGTATTGTACCAGGGCAGACTAGTAGAGGAAGGGCTCGCTAGTTATGAATATTCAGTGAGGGACAAGTTATTAGGGCTATTTAGACACCTAAACTCCCATTAGAAATAAGCTGTGAGGCACCTGAATTGGTGCATTCAAACCTCAGGAAGACACTAATGCTTTAATCTGTGGCCAACCCCTTACAAACAGAATTGCAGAATTCAGTCTGCAAACATCATCATGAACCAAACCCTACAGAACTCTCACAATTATTACTATTAGGCCAAGTAATCATCTCCAAAGGTAAATCATGGAAGCACTGTTACTTGAGTTATTTAAAGCTAGATTGGACAATTCTCCAGGGAATGCTCTGGGGGGGAAAAGTGGGGACTTTGTTATGATTAGACTGAGGCTATAAATAGGAAGACATTAATGTAGTGCAGCATTACTGAAACAGCAATGCTGTTTTATGGGAGTTTTATACTCTGAAACTAGGGAAACTCTCACTTCCCATAGCAGTCTCCACCATCCCTAATTGCTCCTATACATTGACCAGTAATAACACCTCATGGCTTTTCTTTCATTCCACAGTGCTGTAATTTCTACCTTTCTTCTCTTCTGATGTCAGAAGCAGGGAGACCTTGTACCTTTCCCATGAGGTTGTGTATGCCTTTTGATTCCAAGTTTTACAGCCCACATGCATTGAGTTGATCCAGTAGGGCTTGGCCCCTCACAGCAGAAGTCTTAGAGCAATACGGTACAAGTAAGCGCAGTTTGGCACCTCTGTGCTATACCTTCAGAATGAGGAATGCCCAAAAGAGTCTCCCATCTCTGCAACAGGTAGCAGGTAAAGATGTGTTAGCCATCCATTTAAAAGAAGACAGCATTTCAGTCTGTGCTTAATAGGCTTTGGAAGGTGTCATGTTTTCTTCCTGAAGGCCACATGTGTTTTGGTTCAACTAGCTGGAAGAGTAAGTAAGTTCAAGGTTAACAAGATGGACACTTGGAAATAGTGGGGTGTCTCCTCAGCTCCCAGTCATTATAAGGATTTACACATATGCAAGTAAAGGTAAAGCAGAGGTAGAAAATATTTCCAGAACAGGAAAATCTGTGCTATGCTCCCCTACATAAATGTAAAGACACACCACATACAAAGCATAGAAAAAACAAGATTCTCAAGGCAACGTGATATCCACAAAGGCAGAATGCCACAGGAACCCCTATCAACATGAGAGTTTGATGCTGTCTTCTTCCTTGGTCTGATTTTTGTTCGCTTGTTTGAAGAATTTCTTCTGCTTTGTCATTTCAATCCAGAGGCAGTGAAATTCAGACTGATAGCATCATTACAGGCACCAACATCCAGTACAGTTAATCATTAAAACAAACTTTTTATTCAAGTGCTTTCTTAGAATGGGGCTTATATGCTTGTAACAGCATTAAAGAAACTTCAAAACTAAAAAGCCTTTTGATTGCAGCAGGCCAGTGGTTTGGCTCATCTGCACTTCCACCCCACCTGCACACCTGGCTTGTCAAGGCATGTGATTGCATTCTCCACCAGCTGGTAACATCCTCCCAAACATCACTTGCAGGAAGAGATTACTTTTTTCTCTTAGACTTTAGAGTGTAGGTTAAAGACCAAGCTGACAAAAATGTTCCATCGGCACATGCACTAGGTCTGGGCAGATGGCTTCAATAGGCTAGCTGGCATGCATACATGAAAACATGCACGCCTGAATCACGTGGGAAAACATTCTGCTGGCCTAATGTCTATCCTGCTCTCACCTATTTTCTTGTAATACAGCTATGCTCGTCGCATTTTCCTACAGGAATAGTGGGTGAGTTTTGGGGACAGGTACGTGAAATACCTATAGGAGTGCTATCAAGAAAATCACTGTTCACTAAAACAAATAATAGCAGCAGAGTGTAGGCAAGTTTAGACAAGTTTTCTGCACACTGGGAATGCACAAGGGGGCACATTGTGAAACATGTCGAATCATTTACTGATTCTTGTTTCAGTTCTTGCCCTAAGTCCCCACTGCTTCTTACTGAATATTAGTCCTTTTAAATAGTTAAAAAAAATCTTGTCACTGTGACATTCCAGAAAGCACAAGCCATGCTCAGACCCCTCCTCTAGTGCATCTTTCTTCTGCCTGAGCAATGATATTTTAGTGAAGCTCATACAGAAGAGAAGCCCATCACTGTGACAAGTAGACCTTCAGAGACCAAGGCCCACCCCTTCCTGCCACTGCTGTGTGTGGCCTTCAGGCTTAAAAATGCTTTCATTTTGCCGCAGCCACTATATGTTTTAAGCTAGAATGTTACGATAAACATTTGCAAAGAAAAATGTTCTTCTAAGTGTTGTTTAGGCACCCATGGTGAGGTAGATTCAGTGCACATGATGCTACAAAAATTATCTCTGCTCTGTTTCAGCCACTTGCAGACGCTGCACATAAAACTGCTTGTGGCATCTCAGCAGAAGACAAGAAGCCTGGAAATTGCCCAACAAGAAGAAACACAGACCTCCTTTTTTCCCATTCTGAAAGAAAACTTTTAAATACAAAGACCTTCATTTCACTCCCCCTGCGTCTCATACATGGTCAAAGTTCTCTCAGTAACAGTAATTTGATTTTAAGCATAGGAATGCACAGAGCAGTCCTCCCCCATCCCTGACCTGCACATACAGATATGCCAAAAGACATTTTCCAAATCCCTCCTGTTGAACCAGGTTTAAAATCACCATACAAACAGCAGAACACAGGTTGTGGTTGCTGTCCCCATTAACAGCTTCATGTTGAAGACAGAATTAGTAGAAGGCATCTTCCCACTGACAAGTGGTAAAAAAATCACTGTTGCATTGTCTCTGACACAGACTCTGAAACATTGCTGTGTACCTGTTCTGATCACTTTTATTTCAATTGATTTATTTGAAGGATCTCTCAGTTTACTCAAATACAGGCCCCAGCAGAAAGCAAACAGACTACAAAAATAGAGTCAGTGAGTCCAGCTTAGTCTTGTCCACTGTATTAATTTTTCTATTTTAATTCTCCTTCATGGCCATACAATGATTATTTCCCAGGGTTCTAATTAAATACATTCATAGCACGGATATTTTCAGAAATGTGACTTCTTCCTGGACAATAGTACAAGAATAAAGAAATTCATGTGACTATCAGGCTGAAAACATTTGAATCTCACAAGCACTTATTTAGCAGTGGGCACTGGTGTCAGTGTTCCATGTCATTGTTATGCTAGTACATTGATCAGAAAATTGTCTTACAGGAGGCTGCCATTATCGATATCATATGATTTGGCAAATTCTAAAGGTGACCTTTGGAAGGTGAAGGTAGATTTCTGAAAGATCATTTCAGGAAATGGAAGCTTTTCCTGGAGACTGCCTAGCCTGGTGTATTGTACTCCCATCTCCCTCAGAGGATTTTCATGTGACACTTCTCAGCTATTCACCACTGTACAAACCTGAAATTATAAAGTGGGGGAAAAAATCTTACGTTTATTTTGTAGTATTGAGGGGTTAGATTCTTTGCTGCTTTTCATAATACAGTGAAAACCTGTGTGACAGCAGACGTGACAGAGCACTTCGTTTTTTCACAGTGCTGAGCAGTCTAGAAACAAATGTCAGCTACCTAAAAAGTAGGTAGCAGTAATTAAGTAAATCTGAAAATTCTGTTGGCTTTTGAAATAATATTTTCTGCAAAAGCTTGTAGCAGAAGGCAAACTAACCCACAGGTGACTGTCCCAACCACAGCTGTAACAGCAAGGCTGCTTCTGCCATACAAGCAACCTTCTATTCATTGCATTAAGTTTCTTCTCAAAATGTTTTGGATAAAACAATGCAATTTCAAAGCTGCAATTGAGAAAGGTAAACATATGCATTAAAAGAGTGCAAAAGGTCTTCTGTAATTAGCTGCTTTTTTATATTAAATTTATTCAATATTTTTGCAGAGCACAAAGCAGAGAAACAAGGAGGTGAATACAAAGAATATAATTGCTTCTGTTTATCCAAGAAGTCCAATGTTCACGCTAAACACTTTAATTCTTTGAGAAACAAGTCATGAAATAAGCACAAAAGACAACATACTCATGAATCTGGTTAGGTTAAAAACAGACATATACTTTCAGTCTCTTTTTATATCTGTTTACCAGTGTTTCTTTGGCATGATTCTTACCTGTAATGCAGTTAATTAAAAGGGACCTGATTCACCACTTCTTCCTCTTCTTCAGACAGTGAAATCTGAGAAAAGCACCATCAAGACAGAGGGACAAAATACAGTGAAAATAACTGCTAGAGATGCCAAGCAGCATTAACAAGAGCTCAGGGAGAGATTCAGAAATTAATTACATCTGAGTAATTAGGAATGTCTATTTATTGCAATTTTTTTCCTCTAGCACTTGCCCAGGACTTGTGAACAATACTTTTCCCTTCCAGCTAATAGCATTTAGGGTGGAAAAAAATTCAATTTTCCTGAATTCCAGTGGACTCTGACTGAATCCAGCGAAATAAGTCTAACAAACTTTAGTGCAAAGAACAAGTTCAACATTACAATGTATTGAAATGCTGATTTAGGTACCGTATCAGTAGATTATACTGTCATCTAGTGGCAGCTACTTAACTTGCATTCCAAAATACTGTAAAACACTACAGACTGCGGATACCCACCAAGGAATTTTCTCTTGATCCGCTTTCTCAAAAAGTGAAATGATCGAGGACACTTTTGAGGGCTATCATTGAAAATATAAAGCCCCTAAAAACTATCTCAGAAGATGCATAGCCCACCTAAAGTTATTCTACTTCCTGAATAGTTGAAAGCAAAATCCATGAGCTGAAAGTTAGAGAAAAACCAGAGCCCTCTATCATGATGCAAAGGAAAACATACAAGTCCCTAACACATCACATTAAGACTAGCTGGTGATATTTTACTCTTTTTTTATAGGAATGCATTTCACTTGGATGTCGCGGACATAAGAATGCATAAAGTCAAATACTAACTTGGAAATAGATTAAGCAATAAAGTCAAAGGAATTTCCAGATGTTCAGGAAACAGAAGTAAATGGAAGGAAAAGGACAAATTCATCACTATATGAATATGAGCAGTGGTTTAAGCATGATTAAGAGCCTACAGGCTTATTTAAGAGCCACAATTCTAAGTGTCCACCCCATTCTAACATAAAACTGCCTATAAAATAGTTGATTAAAGTCTATTGACAGAGCCAGACAGAAAGAGCATAGTGGTATTAAACAGTTTGTCAGGAAAAAGTACTGACCAGTCTGCTCAGAGACGCAATGGATTTAAACATCAAAGCACAGCATTCTTTCCCACCCACAACCATTAGTTTCTTACACATTGTAAGAAACTAATTAATTCCTTTAAAATAGGTGGAAAAAACCCGTAGTTTTCAATTTTCTTATGTGACCAACCAAAGCATATAATCTGAAGTACTCTGTTATCTTTTATTTTTCTGAAGGATAATACACATATGAAAGAGATCTGGAAAAGAAGTCCAAGGAGAGGAAGACAGAAAACAGCAAAGAGAGAACAGACTTAGCCTGAGCAAACACTGAGGGATGGGCCCAAGGGAAAAATGAACTAGACCTTTGGGGCCAGATGCTGACTGAAAGCAAGGAGTGTGGACACAGATGCTGTGTATTGCTCTTTAGTTCATTCTGGAGTCCAGAGACAGGGATGGGTAAGTGTTGGGGGAAGGGTCAAGGTACAGGCCTGTGTCTGTGACCTTGTTATGCAACAGAGATCCCCTACATCCTTCTCCCATGGATATAGCTCCACTTGCCCAGGGAAACAGGTGTTTGTACATCCATATTTGCACCCAAGAAGCATCTCTTGCTATACTCACAATACCACAGATTTACCTAGCTTTTCTGAAGAAGAGTCATGACTCTTGCAGTCAGGTTCTGCCTGCAGCACTGTGCCAGTGTAACCATAGGTCACATATAGTCTCCACGTAAAAGAAAGCAGAAATGAAAAGTAATTTCTAGCCAGCTTCAAGGAGGCAGTTTTTCAGATATGTTGCTGTTATTGGTCATTTTTTGTTGATTTTATTGTAGTTGTTTTTAAGGCAGATGGCTACACTGTGTTTCCAAACTACTTTATATTCCATTTCTTGCACATCCTGCTATTTTGTTTGCTTTTGCAGATTGTTGTGGGAGAGACACTAATGTTTGCTGGACTAGACCTTTGGGTTGGACTTGTGCAGATGTCCTGGTTGTGAAATCCTGAGTACTCCATTATCTATTATCCATTTCCCAAGCCATTCAGTTCTCTAGCGAATACTCTTTTTATGGCTGTAACAAGTAAATTTTCTGGCTTTCACAACTCATGAGGAAAGGCAGTGTTCCATAATTTATTTATACTTATATTTTTGTAATTTGCACAAATGAAATGATCTACAGGAAGGGATTCTCAGTAGTATAAATACGTGTTATCACAAAGAACACATTTGTAACAGCTTTAAAGAAACTTCAAAACTAAAAAGCTTTTTGATTGCAGCAGGCCATTTAATATGCATACCCCTCACTGAAATTAAGCTACATTAGCTAATCAGTGAAGAAATAAGAGAAGCAATATCTTGGTGTGAATTAACAATGCGAGCTCTGCAAGACAGTTAATTGAGATCTGAAACATAAGGAATTACAAACAAGAGACCAAAATATGCAGAACTGGAACATGTTCTGAAGTTTGACAGCACTTCCAGTTAACAAAAAATTCTAATTTTTTAGATAGAAAGGCATGACCAAAAAATCAAACACCAAAGGATGACAACTCATTCATCTAACTCTGGCTGTAGCTCAGGTTTATAGAGAAGGGTAAGGGCAAAAGAAGGGGTAATTTTTTTATCCCGTGTTTCTAGACCTTTATTATCATATTGTTACTTGATTATCATATTGTTACTGCTACCAGTACTCACCACCACAAGAGCAAGCAGTCTTGAACAAGAAACTCCTGTGCTAGGCACTGCACAGGAAGACACAGGCATTCCTTAGATGCCAATCAGGAGACAACAGATGGATAGAGACAGACGGTGGATTGCAAGGACTTAAGTGGCAGGCAGGAGGGACCAGTCCCAGAGCACGGGCAGCCCAGCGTCACTCTGCATTTTGAGAACAGCAAGGACCCTAACCCTCCAGAATGGGATAATTGGATGGATTGTCTCCACTTCACAGATGGCAAGACAATCTCAACAAAAATACTCCCTGAATAAGCACAAGTTTTTTACATACAGGCAATGATGATGACCACTGTAGCGTATTGTACTACACTGCACTAGTGCACGTCAGAGAAGCCTGTGGTACCTCACAAAGATGCTTCAGCTGTCCAGATATGATGGTCAGAAACCAAAAGCCCTTCAGTATAAGCATGCATTTGTGCACATGAACATCTCTCCCACATCCTGAGAAAAGGCTGTGCCTGAGTCTGTCCAATCTCAGCCCAGTGATTTAACTAGTGAAGATGGTAGCTCTGCAACACATACCCCTCTGCTATAACCTTCTTGTTTAAGACACACCACTAGATAACTTCAGTTTTAACTGCTGTAACAGCACAGGAATTATATTTTTATGGACCAACTTAATGATCATTTTGTACACTCTTATAATCTTATATTGATTACCATTGTACTTTTTTGTTACTTTATGTATCATTAACTCTCAATTGCAGAGCAATGGGGAAGGCGGGAGATGAAATAATCCAGATAAAGCAAGAACATGGGTAAATATGATGCCAATTAAGTTATAATAACCAGAGTAAATGTCTTTAACTTTGAAAAAAAACTTACCTGAAGAATGAGGCAGTAAATGTAATGAAAATAAGGCAACAGAAGAAAGCGGTTCTTTCACAACTTAAATAATCCTCAAACAGCTAATCAAAAGTTGACTGCCCATGTTTACTGAAGTACAATCCAGTGCTGCTCTTCTGGAAAAAAACTGTAGCCCTGGCTTGTTTAGGCCTAGGACTGTGGCAACTAGGGGGAAAAAATGAAATCTGACCTGTCTTGAAGGAGATCCAGTCTCTCATGGATGTAGCACAATTTGTAATTAGTGAAGGTAGAAGTCATGACTGGTACCTAATACTTTGCAGGACACAGATTTCGAGCAGACCACAGATCTCTTAGCAGACCACAGACCTCTGGAGGTGGAAACTAATGAAAAGCAGCTCCCAGGTTCCATCGGCATGCTATACTTTCTTCAAAGCATCCTCACCCATTGCTGGACTGAGACAAATTCTGGCCAGGCTAAGCAGTCATTTTGGAACACTTCTACAAAATCAAGCTGTGCTTTATTGCCTTAGAACTTGTTAAGGTCCAAAAAAAAAAAAAAATCTTTAATTTTCCTGCCACAGCAAACAAGAAACTTTGCTCAATTTCTTCATAATTCCTCTATCCCACTACTGTAGTCACAGATAGGTTTTTGTGCTCCAAGTTTTGTTCTAACAAAGAAGTAAAAGCAATAAAATCAGAAAATCCATGGAGATTTTGTGACATTTTGAAAGCCACTGTGAAAACCTACCATTCTAAAGAGATATTATCTCCCATCCCTGGTACCCAGGACCTACCCCAGAAAACAAGGCCAACAAAGAAATTACTCAAGACCATAGCATTTTCAGTAGTAACTAAGGACAAAAAAAAAGTGCCATGGGACCAGTGAGTCTGGAAGATTTTAGAGTCTGAGGCTTCTGCTGCAACACAAAAAAATTAATTCAAGAGCTCCTTCTAGTTTCTGACAAAAAAAAAGAAAAGTTTACTTCAGGAGGTTTCAGACATTCCCAAAGAATCAGCTTTATTTATTTATTTATTTATTTATTTGCAGTGCCACAAAGACCTTCAGAGAAAAACTGGAAATGTGCCTGGTGCTGGACATAATCTCAAAGAATTTACAATCAAAATGGATGAGACAATTGTATTCCATTTTTACAAATATGAAACCAAAGCCTCAAACTACAGTGAAAACCCATTATAGACTTAGAAATTCAATTTACGTTTCTGAACCTGATTTGATACCTTACCTACAAATCTGTCTTTTAATTGTAAAAATTTACTTTATAATTTGCTTCATTTACAAAGGTTATTAAAATTGACAACAGAATGTAAAATTTGAGAGAGTTTAAAGAATCGATAGGAGAACAAACAATGCAATCTTGTGTCCAGCAGATTCCTACAGCCTAACCTCTGCTGGAGCTCACCAGCACAGGAGTTCCTCTTGACTAGGTACCAGTGATGGCTCACAGCCAGCCAAGGGAGACTAAATAGCATTCAGCTGTCTGAGACTAGTATAAAGCTAATGTGCCCACAACTGTGTGCTGGTATATCAAGACTTGTCCTCATTTAGACAACCTCTCTGACAAGAATGAATGATCTTGAACAGCAATATCATGGTTACGAGAAGATTAGCAATAGCAGAGGAGAAACAGAGCCACAGGCAATATTATTACCAGCCATACTTCACTCATTCAGTCACTTCTCAGCTGCTGTGGCAGAAGAAACCCCAAAAACTTGACACCTAGTAATGCAGGTGGCTGTTTTGGGCATTCCTCACCCAGGGGATGGGGAGACAGCACTCCACATCCTCTTACAAATGCTGTTTCTGTATCTCATGATAAGGAACCACGGTTGAGTGCTCCCATCACTAAAATCCCAAAGACTTAGCCATGAGAGACACACAGAGATGCAGATGTGTCCCAGGGGAGTTTCAATACTCAGCATTCACAGGAGTGTAAGTTCAAGTGTCCATGGACCACCTGTAAATACACAGTGCTACTTGAGGTGCCATGGAGTATCTGGCCCAGCCTCCAGCTGTCTCTCCAGAGGCTGGATATCTGCCATAGGACCTGAGACATGATTGCCAGGGTTGTGCAGATATTTGTTATCCACTGAAATGTTTCTAAATGGTATTCAATGTTTGGGGGATAGTCAACTTAGCTGAGCCCAACTAGGCCTTCCCCAGACTCAGTGGAACTTCACAGTCAATATCGGGCACCATAAGATTGGCCATAGGATCTGAGGTCTGCACATTGTCTAAATACATGAATTCTCCATTAAATGCTCTTTAAGAACATTTATTCTTCCACAGAACAAGGTCTTGCTGGCTCCCACACCTCACATTGGAAGTGCAGTGTAGGTGTCCTGCATTGCCTATGCACTTTCTCTGCTATGTAATGGCACTCTGCTAATGAAAGAAAATGGAACAACACTTCTTATTTAGGAATCACAGACTGGTATAGCCATGGAGCTTAATTTTTTTTCAGTACTCTGATTGCAGTAAGTTTCCTATTGTTCTAATAAATTATATATCTTTAAAGTGAGTGCTTGAAGTAGATTTAGATCCTAAGGGTTAGTGCTCAGCAGAAGGACACTATTTTTCCCTAGATCCCCCAGAAAGACATGAATGACATCCTCATAGAAGTTTTGTTCTAATAAATTTCCAGACTTTAGATAAGTGTATATAAAGGATGGATCTCAACAATTTCTTGCTAACTGGAGATTGATTCTGTCGTGGTTTGACCCTGAATAAATGCCTGATGTCCAGCAAAACTCCTTCAAGGCCTTCCCCCACCCCCTTCCACCTTCCAGAGGGAAGAAAAGAAAACCAGCTAGTAATTTACAGCTAGAGATAACAACCGAAAGGGGAGCTTTGATTAATACCACGGGCAAAGCAGAACTTAGAATAATGCTTAAATTTATTGCTAACAAACTAACAACTAAAAATAAGAAATAAAAACAGGTTAGAAACACTTTCCCACCACCACCCCTTGATCTGTCCATGCCCCCCCTCCTTTCCCTGATGGTGTGAGGGACAGGGGAATGGAAGGTTTACAGTCAGTTGTTGTTGGGTCAGCCATTCGCAGATCTAAGTCCAAAACTCAAGCAACAGTTCTGTCTCAGGGGGTTTTCCTGTGGGCTGCAAAGGGGACAGCTCGCTTCACCACAGTCATCACCACGGTCACAGGG
>WBMV01001817.1:0-14324 GCA_013396655.1 Campylorhamphus procurvoides | reverse complement strand
GGAGCTGGCCCTCATTGGCCCTGCTCTATAGGATGGAGGGAAACTTCCAGAGGCTTCCAACAGAAGCCAATCTTCCTCTTAAAAAAAAAAACCCTAACCAGATAAACCCACGACAGATTCTGACTGTGAAAGATATGAGCTTTCCTTGGGCTGCATTTGCTGTTCAGTATGCTCACAGGGATTTGTTCTTACTTCAGAGCTGACAGCTTGATCTGGTCTCTCTGAGGCATGGAGAAGATTTGAGCCAGGCCCTTCTAGTCAAATAGCACATTTCACAGCTATATATCTTTTAAT
The DNA here is from genome assembly GCA_013396655.1 of Campylorhamphus procurvoides. Classification (NCBI taxonomy): domain Eukaryota; kingdom Metazoa; phylum Chordata; class Aves; order Passeriformes; family Dendrocolaptidae; genus Campylorhamphus; species Campylorhamphus procurvoides. The sequence goes on along the minus strand of WBMV01001817.1, from coordinate 14,030 downwards.
AGTCCCAAAAATCATGTCTCCTGCCGAACTGATCATGTGATCAATTTCAGGCAGTCTGTGAGCAGCAGAGTTGGACTCAATGATCCTTATGGATCCCTTTGAACTTGAGATATTCTATGATTTTAATTACAAATAAAGCATCTGACACATTAAGCATATTTCCTTGATTATGAACTAACCTTTATTCCTACTGATGTCTTTGTTCTTCATAAGTTGCCACAAACAGCTTGGACAAACAGGAGGTGGTTTTCAGGGACCGTTTACTTTGAATATTTGATATTTGTAATTCACATTGGGTGATCCCCACCTTAGATCAATACTCATAGACGTTTGTCCTCCTTGACTAGATGATAATGAGAGAAAAAAGATACAAATAGATAATGAACAATAACTATATAACAGTAGCTATTTACATTAATATTACATTACATGTTACTTAGCCCCAAACAAATTGGACATTAACAAATCCAATGTAATTGACAAGCCACACTTTGAGGCCACAGACTTTATCAAATGCAAGATGAGTATAACTAATTTTTTTCCAAGTCCTTATATGCAGCATCCAGGCAGTTCTACACTACACCTCTGTGGTGTCTCTTAAAAAAAATGGATTATTTGTATACACCATTGAGTGTTCTATAAGCCACAGGGACACAGAAGAGTAACAGTGACATTTTTCCTAACTCCTTTCCTTTCACCTAAAAATTATACTCATTCAGTTTATTTCTGCAAAAACTTTACTAAACATTTACCTTTTTGAATAAGGGCCAAAAATCATATAATTAAGAACTTAGGAATACAGAAATAAAATTAATAAGCTAGTGTGCCTGGGGGAGCTTAGAAGAAACCACCGTAAAACAATAATAACAGCAACTCTCACAAAGAAGAAAAGAGGTGGGGGTGTGCACATGTTTGTGTTTGCTTATATTTACAGTTTCTCTTGGAAAGGCATATTAAACAATATAAATCAGTAAAGCATCCATGGAAATTTTTTCTGGAAGACACAATAAAGACCATACAGAACATATTAATATTAATAGCAGTCAGTAATAATTTTGTGCATTAGGTACACTCTTTCTCACATCCTGGGCAGCTGACGGCAACTGCTTGCTGGACTGAACACCTAGAGCATGATGGGCTTTGAGGGAGATACCTGCTGGTACAAAGGCACCACACCAAGTAACCCTCACACTCCTTTGGAGCTAGTTAAAAACCTCTTGCAGGGAAACGTATTAGGACCTCTGTTACGCATAATATAAACTCACACATAAACACTTTCAGGGCCCTCATCCAGAGACCACTGAAACAGTGAAAATCTCCTTTTCTTTTGATCAGTGTGGAATTGCCTCTTTTTTTTCACTAAGTTGACACCCTAATTGAAGTCCATCTCAGGCTTCCAGTTGTATGATAGCAAATCCCAGCTTCACAAAACTTGTTCATGACTTCCACCTAAAAATGGCAAGACTTTCAAATAGTCACAGCATGGGGTGTTTGCTTTGTGGTCTTTAGAGCCTATAGATACGAATGAACTTATACCCCATTTTTAAGTTGTTCCTGCATCCCTAAGACTTAAAAATTCATTCTGCAGTTGTTAATAAAAACTGGGTTTCTTGTTTCAAGGATCTAAGACCTTAAGACAGACATATCTAATTGAAGCACAAGGATTAGCTTGTGTTGACTTGTGGTTAAATTGTGCTAACTATGCTAAATAAGGCTGAGCCATAGATCTGTGGAAAATAGTATTAACTGTTTATCTGATAAACTGATTTACTGTTTATCAAACAGTAAATTTGGCATAAACTGATTTTCTGAGTGAGAATGTTTGCCAAGTCAAATCAACTCCTACAGACTGTTTTAGGGGGGGAAAAAAAAAAGGAAGAAGAAATGTCAAATATGTCAAAACACTTCTCAACATTGTGTTCAGAAACATAGACACCTTGTATCCACATTTTCCAAACAAGACACTCATATTTTCTATTTGGAAAGGCACTTCTTCCTTAAAAACTGAACTGACCTTCAACAAGGAGGTGTTAGAAAGGGTCAAATTAAACCCTAATAATTAAACACAAAGAATTGCCTCAAGCCAGCTGGTCTTGGCATTGGTTTTTAAAACCAAAACCTTCAAATCCATTGTAACTAGCTTTGAGGAAATTCATAGCTTCCTTGCTGTGAGGAGATGGCTTAGTAGTTTGAAATGATTAGGAAGAATTGGCCTCCCCAGGTTCGACTGCCAGTTTTGACAACATTTCCTCAATGACTTTGAGTACATCACTCAATGATCTATGCTTCAGCTTCCTTGTCTCTCTACTTGGATTTTACTTGGATTCTGTCGTAATCATCTCATGTCAGGAATATTCATTTACCAGTATGGATTGTCATTTACTTATCAGTTTATCTGTGACAAGTCTGTCCTGTAATGTCACTGTCATCTCATTAACTGGGAAAGCAGAGCTTTATGTGTATTTTTATCCCACTGTGGATTATAGGAGTTTTGTTGGTGTGGTTATTTCCAATCTTCTAAATAATCAAGTGATTTTTCTAGTGTGTTTGTAGGCATTCCTAAACTGTTCCAGCTCAGATTTGCCCCTCTGTGTTTCCTTCAAAGAGAAAATTGTATTGAATTGTGAAATATAATAGAGAGAAAGTTTGCTGTATAAAGGTGGTGCATGTGATTCCTTCCCTGATGGGGGAGGTTTCTGGCATGACCTACTGCATGCTTATGAGTTTTGCTTTCCTCACAAGGAAATTAAATGAGTTTCCTCAACTGAACCTTAACCATCAGTAAAACACCACCCCTCTGGCACAGGTGAGGTGAAGCAACTCACACAGAAGCATGTATGTGTGCCTAATCTGTGCTCTGGGACCCCTCAGAAATTTTGCAATGTTAATTACTGGGACTAAGCCATCAGGGTGGCCAAGTCCAAATCACCTTATGGCAACAGCCCCAGGTAGGCACTGGGTTGCCCAGGAGAGCACCCGACTGCCCCAGCCAAAACCCACATCCAGGCCCTTGCTGAAAATTAAGAACCTCAGTATGCATCTTACAGCCCCTCTAGAGTACAAATGATGGCAGCAAACGCTCACGAGCATGAAGGGATAAATCTTCAGCTGATGCGAGTTCATTTAAGTTATGTCAGTGAGTACCAGAAGAGGGTATGACCACATGCACAAACACTCACACTTAAGGGAGAAACGAATTTGAAACTCAGGTCACCTCTGGGACCTACATTCTCTCTGTGGAAAGCAGAGAAGCTACTAGAGGTGGGGTTTTAATGGCTGGTTTCATAGCTCAAGGACCATTTGTTTCAAGGTTTTCTAGTTTGTGATAGTGAGTAACAAATAGAACAAATTATTCCAAGCAGAAGTACATATATATTTTGGGGGATGTTATTTGGGGGATGTTAAAGACTTTAAATTATATTATAAGTTTGGCTTCTTTCAGCAATCATACCTCACAAATTCTTAACAGGACTCCTATATAGGCTTAGGTGCTTTGCTGAACAGAAGAGGGGTTTCCTCTTCCATCAAAAGATAAGCAAATTTCTTGAACTTTTCCTGGAACAGAGGTGAGAAGAAGCATGAACTTTCTCTTCAGTCCTAATCCATATTTCTATTTTAATCATTTTCTCCTAGAACTAGATTCAGATTTTTCTGTTCCTTGTTGATACAGCTACAGAACATCTTGTATCATCTCACCCTCTTACAGAAATAAGAAGTATGCTTAACTCCACAAAAGATGTGTTTAGCAGGAAAACTCATAAATTTGGCTAGATGTTGTTACATTTGTTAATATCTCTTCCATTGCTGGAACCACATTTGTGGAAAAGGGAATCTGTACCAATTTCCAAACTAGTAATGAATATTTTTAAGAGAGCATTGCATTTTTTGATAAAGGCTTTGTTTTATAAGATGATACCCTCTGCAATGGTCATATAAGCTTAGTTTTAAATACTCGATCAAATTCCACAAATTTGAAATCTACAGCAAAATTGTGATTGGATCCTCTGCTCAACATTCAAGACCTGCCTCCTTTCACTGCTTACCAGTGTGGACAACATTTCAATCATATATTTAAAGTGGGTTTATAACCTCCCATAGGAGTTGTGAAGATACCACAAAAGACTGATAATTAGTTTACATGCTACAGCTTTTCTTGGAACTCTATAGCTGCGCATTGGCTATTTGTAGGGTTCTTGTTTGTCCCTGCTAGGTACCACCACATCTGACTTTATACTTGCTGGCTTCTGCCTGCTATTGTGATATCCAGGTGCTTTTCAACATAAAAATACCTTGATATTAAATAGATTAGAGGAAAACATTTTGATCAAAAGACCAAATTTTTTATGTACTTTCAACAAAATAAGTTAATTTGAATCATGAAGTAGTCCCAACCTTCAGAAACTCCATTTCCTATGAAGAGACATCTCCCAGAAGCAAATCTTCCATCAGTGTTTGTGATCCGTTCCAGGCAAAATCCCAAAGAATTCAGTGGAAGCTCATCTTCATTGACTCTAATATTTGTGCTCCTCTGACTTGATGATGTGGTTGATCAAACTATCGGAGACATCTGCAGCAGAATGGCAAAAGAAACACACATCAACACGCATGCTACCACTGCTGTGCACTACACAAACCAACAGAGAAGTCTCTTAAGCAAAAGGGATTTTTCTTAGGACATTTTGTCTCAGGCTGGCTTAGATAACATTTTCTCAGAACATATGCCTAATTTTTTTTTAAAATGGTCATTACCACAACAGTACCTCTGCAAGAAAAAGATGTGGTAAGAAAAAAGACGCTTGAAAATCTGTTTTCTTCAGAAATTCAGTGTTCTCCAGAACCAATGTTGATTTTGTTTGGTTGTTTGGGTTTTGGCTTTTTTTAACTGGCCTTGAGGAAGCACTGCTACATGCGCTTTGGCAGGTTAGAAAAACTAAGCATGAATGACTGTCAGGTATTTGAAATACTTGCCCATCATTTTTATTACACCAAGATGAATACCGCCCTCTGCTATAAACCCAGGGTCTGGTCACATTCCCACCAAAGCTAGAGGCAAATTTCCCATTGACTTTAACAGTGGAACACAAGGTCTTTACAAAACAGACAGGGCACCTCTGTATTTCCCACTGAATAAGAAAAAGAAAAACCTGAGTACCAAAGTCTTTGATCAAAAAGAAAACAAACACATCTTATGGGATTTTTAATAACCTTTTCCTCAATAAAGAGAGTAAAGTTGGTCTGAAATTATTATAACAGAAGGCATATTTTCTTTCTAGCCAGGCATTATATCACTCCATCTATGAACACAGAGATGTAATATAAAGTAATAAAGAGGAAATACAACATAAAGTAAGATTCAGACATATTAAATTGCTTAATGAAAACACGAGAAAAGGAGCGAGTAGAAAATATGGTTTCCTTTATTGAGAAAAATCCCCTTTCAAATGCTTAATCAATAATAAGGTTCATATTTCCTGACTTATTTTTTACATTTATTTTTTTATAAAATTATTAAATATCTTTAATGAATATAGATTGTCATTTTTCTGCAGCATGTCCTGGCAGCATCCAGCATAGATTGTTCTCTGCTTACTCTGTTTCCCTTATGCCTCTGATTGTTCTAAGCAGTGCATTTCATACTTTCAGATCATTCTTGCCACTGAATTCTATCCAGTAAATGTAAATACATATTTACAAATGCATCTGGGGAAAAGGAAATCCTGTAGGATCATGCTGCTGGTCATTTGGAGATGAGTCAAATTAACACTTGTTAACCCAACATTTTTATGGTCTTGTATTGCAGAGCTATATATTGAGCTGTAAGAGTATTGTAGTTAACCCCTCAATATTTCTACTTCCAATTTTTGGCCCTAACACCTGTGTACAGACTATGAAATATCTGGAGTCTAGTGACCAGGATGGTACCCTCTGGGGAAGAGGTGGTGGGCACAGAGGGGTAAAGCTACAGGTAACTCTCAGCCACATGAAGATGTTAGAAAGTTCAACCACTCCCAGACAGGCCCATTTCTTCTCTATTTTTCCTATGACCTGACATATGTGAGATTCCTACACCTATGTGGGAACTGGACAGAAGGCATCCAAAAAATGAGACCAAGGCCAGTAGACACAAGAGAAAACTTGAGGATCATAGAGGTCCTTCTGGATCTGATGTCCAGCTGGGACGTTTCCAGCATGGCATCTACACTTAGATTGTTCTTTTCTTTGGCCACTGGTTCCAAACTGAGTTTTAAAAAAAGTCTTCCATGATGACAAGAGCTTCTACAGGGTGTATGATCTGCAAATTCCCAGACCTCCACATTACCCCCCACCAAACCACTGGGGTTGTAATCCCAAAACTCTCCTTCCCTGGATGATATCCCATAAGTATCTCTTGAGCAATTACCGAAAATTAGGGAATATCATCTGAGACTCCTGTAACTGTACTTCATAAATAAGGGGTGGGAAAATGACAGTATACAAAGTGCAATGTCTGGCGTGAGCTGCACCTGTGGTTGAGCAGCAGGCAGGTCAGGAGGCTGGAGCCCCCCACATACTACACATATCATGCAACACCAGCTGCAGGGTAGGAGCAGCTCCTGGAGATGCTTTGGATGGTTGTACTGGGGTGACGGAAGTCACAGAAAGGGGTCAGGCAGACAGAGAGTAACACACCAGAATGTATTGAAGTAATTTTATTTACATATATGAGTTAAATTTGGCTAGTTTGTAAGGAGCACCACTACAGGCAATGTGCACATATCACCTGGAGCATCATCTCCTTCCATTATAAACCTCTAATGATGGTTTATAAACAGAAATGCGGTCAAGCTAGAAATAGGCTGTCACACAAAATGCTGACATCTCTAAATACCAAGAGTATCTGAGAGATATTTTTTCCTCATTAGAAATATTGGATTTGTTTTTCTCAGAGGAAGTAGAAATCACATGAAAAATCAACATTACCTAATCTTTCTCATTTTCATTTTTAATTCCCTCAGCATGGGGCTGAGATAGCTCTGCTCCTTTGCACCGAGTGCCATGACAACCAATAGACCCATCAGGTATCTGCACTGCCATTCTACTTGTTACCTGCGGGAAAATGTACACACCAAATGCTCAAACTCTTTTTAAACCTATTAAATATAAATAACTAATATGATTTGACCTAGATAGCTGAATGTAATGTACTGTAACACTCCAATATAAAAAAAGACACTAAGTGTAAAAGCATTTATAAACATTATGGAGATTAAGTAAAGTTCTGAGTTCATCAGTAGTATTATACGAGTTTCCCTTAAATGAAATACTTTTGACATTAAAAATGTCAGCATTCAAGACCTTAGGTACTAATTCTATGTTATAAATACAAATTTCCATGAACAGTGTAGTTAATGCACTTTGAACATGTGTACTTTTCTAAATTATAGACATCACAAATCTAGATAACCGTATCCCCAGACAAAAAACATATTTTAAATTGCCCTTAGAGATCTAGTTTTTGCAAGTTATTGGAACCTAAAGCACAGAGGTAAAATATGAGAGCTTTTAGCAGTATTCATCCATGAAATACATTGGAGTTACATACATATTCAAAAACAAATAAGCAGAATAAAGATATATTAATTTCTTGCCACTAACCATTACACAAATACGACTTAAAAATAGGTGTATTCAACTCAACTCTTAGTCTTGTGTTTGTCTTTCATCTTGCAGTTAATCAACACACACTAGGAATTCCCTGTGATGTCAATGTCCAGTTGGCCTTTGATGTGCAAACACCAGCAATATATCCAGTTTTACTTCTTGTCATTAGAAATTAAGTTATAATCTTCACAGATATTTTATTTAAATGTCCTAATGTTTTCCCTAAGAAGCACCATCATCATTCTGGCACCTGGCCTTTGCAAGAGAATGTAAGATTCTCATCTGAAAAATTACAAAGTATTATAAGACTAATCTCACACTCTTTAGCTGATGCAAGGCATTCATTTAATTAGCACACCTTTATCTCTGCAAAATTCAAATGAATGCATTTCTTGTTGATACAGGAAAAAGGCCTAGCACTTACACCCTTGACCAATAACTGCACTAAAGATGGAGGCCTTGTAGTTCTCTGGTGATCTTAACTTTATTCAGTTTAATTGTCCTGTTCTCTAAACAGTATTATGCCATTCTATGAAGCTTTCTCCTCAAGCATTTCTCCAGTCTTCTTCCGTCATATCACTGAATTTTCAAAGCCTTTATTTTGTATTTGATTTTATTTTCTTCCTTTAAATATCTCCCTAAACACTTAACTGTTTTTTTCAGTTTCCCAGATAACATCCAGGGACATTCAAACATTAATGGTTTTGCTTCCAGCTACTGACCAGCCATATAAATCTGTTCACACACCACAACTCTCTTCATGAAAATTGGGTTCAACTCTGTCCAAACTTCAATACAAAATCTGTTTGAAATCTGCTGATTTAAACCAGTGTGCCACAAAAAACACATTTCCAATGCAAACCAACCACCTCCATGACCCTAATGTTTTGACACATCAATCTGTCAGGAAGTCCAAAACAAATGAATTTCATTTGCAGCTGGGAGACAACTACAATTATTTGGGGTGGAGGTTTCCCCATAAACTAATTCCATTCGACTCAGCTCTGCCTTTCATCTGGTACCACATCCATTCATCTTCTGCTCAGAAACAGAAAGAGGAGGCTGCTTCTTCTGCCATCCCTGATTCAGACCACATGAGCACCAGCAAAGAGGTACAAGTTGGCTCGAGGCTGGAATTTGGCCCACAGAAGCTGGGAAAATCACTTCTACTCTGCTTGAGACCAAACTACTCTCACAGAAGTTCAGCAGAAAGAGGGATTGAGGAAAATACAACTAAACTGTTTGTACATGTTGTCCTCTGTGGAATATTCTAGAATCCATTAAGTTCTTATGCCACTCCTTCACGACAGTCTAAAGCTGGGGGGGAGGGGGGGGGGGGGGGCGTGGAGNGGGGAGACAGACATTTAGTTAACATCTGAGGTCATCCCAGTTATTCATTTTCAGAACTTTTTGGTTTTTTCTTTGTTTACAGCTGTTGCAAGAGAATTCCTTTCCCTGAAGTATCACCTGGCAGCAGTTTCCAACAAAAAATGTATTAAGTGGAATTAACTATCAAGACTACCAGGTATGCAGAGCTGCACGATAGAATGTACGTTATCTGGTCATCTCCTGCATGTTACCCCATATTTGACCAGTTTATTTGCCCCTATATGACCAGGATTAATTGCACTCCACTATTTATGAAATCTATGCACATTTCTATGCACAGGAACAGAAGTGTGAGAAGTGTTTTCAGCAAGTGAAGAAGCCTGACTGAATGACACACAAGCACCATTAGCCAGAGCCCTCGGGGACCCAAACCAAACATATCATTGTTCATACAAGAAGAAGCAGGTAAAGGGGATAGAAAATGTAAAAGTTTGACAAACTACAGGACTATGGTCTGACATTGCAGAGGATAATAAGCAAAACCAAACAAGGACAGTAAACGATCTCAATGGTAGAGAAATCAGCTGAACTATGTGCACAGGCAGAGGTACACAGTTCTGGGAATTCTATATTTTGGAACTAACAGCAAACTATTCTTGCTGAACCAGTGATTACCAGCTCTGGAATAGTGTTCCCTTTACAGGCAGGCAATATTGCTGAAAAACAATTTGGGGTTTCAACTGAGGGCATTGGCAAAAACCAATGGAAAATCTGACATGCGGGTAATGTAGGCAGATCCATTCTGACCATCAGCAATCTGCAGCCAAACTCCTGCCAGACCAAGAGCTCCAGCTCTGCGTGCAGCAGTAACTGTGGTATCTCTACAATGAATTTCTTCCCAGTTCTTTAGCACTCGGCAAAATACTTGCTTCTCCTTCTTGCACACAGTGCTAAAGTTACAAACAGACGTTCCTTTAATTTATTTAGTATGCTGTCCCCTTTCTTACATTGTGGTTTCACTGGATGGCCCTAAGCCCAGGTTCACTCTGCATTTTATAGAATCACTGAATCATTAAGGATAGAAAACACCTCCAAGATCATCAAGTCCAACCTTTGACCGAACACTATCAGGTAAACTAAACCACAGCACTGAATGCCACGTCCAGTCATTTCTTGAACACTTTCAGGGTTGGTGAGTCCACTTCCCTGGACAGCCCATTCTAATACTTAACCACTCTTTTAGTGAAGAAATTCTTCCTGATGTCCAACCTGAAAATCCCATTATGCAGCTTGAGGCCACTTCCTCTTGTCTTATTGCAGGTTGCCTGAGAGTAGAGACCAACCCCACAGCTAACAACCTCTTTTCAGGTAGTTGTAGAGAGCAATAAGGTCTCCCCTGAGTCTCCTTTTCTCCAGGCTAAGGAACCCCAGCTTCCTCAGCTGCTCCTCACAGGACTTTCTCAACTTGTCAGCCATCAGAGTTAGGCCAGTCTCTGAGCCCTGTTTTAAACATGCTCCTTTAGATCAGAAGATTATACAAGAATTGTGTGAATATAATAAAATGAGAAATTCATCACCTTCCTTTGGACACACAAAACTGGACTTTTAATCGAAGCAGTCTCAGGGAGAGGACACTTCATGAACCACTTCAGTGAGAAGTCCTGAGATAGGTTTGTGGAGGCACATGACAGGATAGACATGCCACCCAAGCTTCCCAAACCTTTCCAGGTGGACATTGTAGGAATCCAAGGCCCTGTTTGCATTTCAAATACCAATCACATGTATCCCACCCCCTTCTTCAGTGGATACAGCCCACAGGAAAACAAGATATCAACAGAGCCTTTTTTTTACACCACAGCACACTAGCACTAGAGCTTCTCTGTCTCTTACCTTCAACAAAGTCTTCAGTCTATCAGTGAGAACCCTTGTTTGGGGTTCAAAAGAGGGAAAAGGATGCTTGGTATGGTATTTGTTATGTATAATGTATGTGTGAGAGAGAAAAGAGAGTCAATTTCTACTGCATTTAAGGATACAGAATTTGGCATCTGAATTTTCCTCTTCCTTCTGTCACCTTTGGTCAGCCCAAAGTTGCTTTTTAACATGTTATTTTCTGGGAGTTTTTTCTTCATTTTCAGTGCACTATTCCTCTGTCATTCTCTCTGTCACAAGAATCAATAGCTACTAATATCATTACATGGGCAGGGGTGTCAGCCTTGCAATAACTTCTGGAGACACAGATGTGGTTTATTAATTTATCATATATCTTTGAATCCTTGACTGACTCTTTTCCACTTTACTCTCTTATGTACGTTCCAGGGCCTCATCCTAAGACTGCACAGCACTGAGAGGCTACAATGTACATCTTTGTTTTACTTGAACCAAGTGGTCAGGAAAAAGTTTTCTGTTCATACAAATATAAAATCACCTTTGCTAAATACATTCCCTGCTACCACATCTAGGAATAATGAAACTTGCTACTTGATTTATCAGATAGGTATGTGTAAAAATATTCCTGCTCAACAATTCAATAACTAAAACCACTGTGACAATGAGTTTTGCCACATGGAAAATGGAAGATTGCTAGTTTCCCAGTGAGTGTCAGTTCCTTCTCCTAAACCTGGAAGAAAACAAAAATGCTGAAGAACCATTTACAGTCTCAATTACAGTATTTTATTCTGTCTTATAGCATACTGTAGGTAGAGGCAGGGACACACACAATTCTCTTACTTTCTCACAAGTTAAAACAGATGGGCTGAGAAGGCAAAAATCAAAGATATGTTACTGGAGTTTCATATAGTATTTCACAAGCAACAATATTTGACATTTAGAAGAATGGCCACACTTCTATTCCTACGAGCTTATACCAGGAACTACTAACCAAGAACACCCACTACTCCTAACTGCAACTGCCTGTTGTATACATTGTTTATTGACCTGTTCCATAAACTCTACTGTTTATGTGAAACTCATTAAAAACACCAAGATCATTCTTCCATAGTCACTACGACACAGAAAACAAAAATGTCATTTTTAAAAACATGCCATATAAAACAGTGGTTTGCTTTTTCAGCTCTTTCTGCTGAAATCTGTGTTTACTGTAAGGGTACAGGATCAGGCAGTCCTGTCAGTACTGCACATCTGTGAGAAAGAATATTGTCAACTTCTGAGCTGCCACCAGCAACAATAAAGGACAAAGAATGACAACAACCCTTCCACATAAATACTAGTTTTATTCTTGATGAAATCAAGGACTTCTTTCATGGTATCTTTGCAGACTACACTTCATATGCATTACATTACAGGAAACAGTTATGATACGTGAATATTGTTCCATTCCCTTTTATAAGTGTATTAGGAAACAGTGCAAAGGGAAAGGAAAATGCTTTTTTAGTAGACCACTGAGACCGCATTGCACTGTGAGAGAATAAATAGTCCAGACTGATAAAACATTCAAAAATCTTTCCTCTGCACAATCATGTGTTTTATTTAGAAATTCAGAGTAAGGAATATTCTGCTGTAAGAGACATAGATGCTATTTGTTACTGGGAGAAAAGTCTTTCATGAATGCTTGTATAAGACAGCTCTGTGTGTCTCCAACATATCATTTACCTGATTTGCTGTTTCAGCTACCCTGAAAACACTAACAAAACCCGATGGCATGGTCAGTCAGTCATGAAAATACAGGTGTTACTGCCTCAAACTACCTTAAGGCTGAAATTTCTGTTAGAAAATAATTAAAGTACTAGATTGGGATTGCTTGTTTTAACTCTGCCTAACCCATCACAAATAATACAAAAATTCTCTTGTGATTTGGAAATCACTACATATTTTAAGTGAATGAAAAAGGTGATGAAACATTACAAGGAAAAAGTGAGGCAGGCACATGTCTTTTTATATGATAGGAGAGTATTTATACTATGTCATTATTATTTGAGGGAGAAAGGCAGATATTATCTGATGTATGGGTTTTGATAAGGAGGAGAGAGATGATTCTTCCTTCAGTGAATAGATAACGTACATAGATGTACACAGATTTTTCTTAACTTACAGCTACAAATATACTTGCATGTCTTCTCCTAATAGCTGGTGATACAATTTATAATCTTCAGAAACAGCAAATCTAATATTCCCAGTAAATGCTGGGGAATTTCATAGTGCTGACGACATAATATATCACGACAAATGTGACCTAGAGGCACTGCAGCAGCAGTATGGGAGTATGTGCACAGCCTCCAGCACACACAGGTGTCAAAGAGGAGGAGAAGCACAAAAATCCTTTCCCTTTTGCATATTCACATTGTTCCCACTTCCTGAAAGCAAGGATTAGGCAAATGTCCATTACACCAGCTCCTACAATGTAGGGACACAAAAAGGGTCCTTTAACTGTGGCAGTAATGGGAGATTCTTTATATTTTTCTTAGAGATTTGGAAGAGCTGTCTTGCATCTGAGGTCAAGGTTGCAAGACAGGTTAATACAAGTAGGTTCCAGCTGTTAAGAAGTGAAGACTCATGAGAAATTGAGAAGAATTTCGTTATTCTCTTTCAAAATTAAATTCACCTGGAAGGCCTTCAGAGACTCTAGTGCTTCATTTCTTTAATATGGCTAGAAGTATTCCATCTTGTTTCTACAGAAGGAAGAGGAACAGATAAAGGTAACATGCACAGATCCTTTGCATCTTGAGTTATTTAGAACAGATGAATTTGAAGTTTCCTTATTCATCCTCAGAGGAATTGTCTAAGGAGTTCAATATTCAGAGTTATGTATTTTTAAGCAAAACACTTAAAATTATACCAGTAGCATACAAGCTGATGGGTGTTTTATGTCCTGTTCATATAAAAGCCTATTCAAATAACCGTGTTTCAGCCTTTGGGGATAGCAGGAGGAGAGGTTTTAGTTGATGAACTGCACAGAGTTACCACTGAGGAATCCCTGCACACATCTCTAGCAATGTAATTTTCATGTTCTTTCTTCAGCAGACAGCAGCAGAAGCATTAGAGAATATAAGAAAGCTTAATAGGCCTTTGCATTCTACATCAGTACCTTGTCCACAGTAAGCCCT
>WBMV01001808.1:100202-120573 GCA_013396655.1 Campylorhamphus procurvoides | reverse complement strand
CTAATTCCAGGTGTTCTGCAGTTCCTACCTCCCTGCACACATGGACAGGTAGTGCCACCAAACCAAAGCTTGATGCTCCCTGTGCTCCAAAGGTGATGGATGGAAGGACTGGAAGTGTTGCTGGTGCAGGCACTGCTCAGGCAGGACCATGATGTTCCCTGTTCCCTGCTCTTCTGTCCCTTCACTTGGATTTTCCAGGAGCTGTGCTGTGCCAGGGGCAGCAGTGATGGCCAGTGCCTTCCTTAGTCCCAGAATATCTGAGATGAAACACAGAGAAAATAACAAGAATAGGGAAATCCTCTGCACTGGGAGCATTGTTGTGGTGCTCTTGCTTGAACATTTGCTTTATAATATAAAAGGAAGGGATGGGGTGGGAGGTGGGGACTGAGGAGTGACAGCAGCAAGGGGTGGGCTCTGCATGGCCATGGCTGTAAATTGGGGGACAAAATCCAAATGACACTGGTTATCCCTGATATTAGAGGTTGATATTGTTGTTGTTTCCATTATTAAACTGTTCTTATCTTACCACATGGGCTGTGTTTTATCTGTTTCCTATCCCCTGAGGGTGAGTGAGCAGCTGCTGGTGCAGAGCTGCTGGATGGAGCAGTTTTGGGGTTCCTAGAGACACCCTGGGCTGGGTTTAGGGGTTGGGGACATAGACTGAGTCCTGTAGGTTTGGGCTGATAAGCAGAGACTCATTGCTGTGTTTTGGGGGCTCAAAATTGGGCTCAGAGCTTTAAAAAAGAGAACAAATCCTGCATTTTGGAGTCCTGACACCAGGCTCATGTGGGCAATTCCTGGACTCAGACACAGCAATTGAGTCCTGGGTTTTAGAGGCTTGAGGCAAAGACAAGGTCCTGTGTGTTTGGGCTCACTAGGAGGGACCACGTGCTGCATTTTGGGGGCTCAAAACCAGACACTGGGTCCTGTAAGCAGGGTCACTCAGTTTTTGGGTTCACAGAGACTGTGCTTTGTGTTTGGGCTCAGAGCTTAAAAGCAGAGATTAACTCCTGCATTTGGGCATTCTTAAGGGCCCGCGTGGCCAATTTCGGGGCTCACAGACAGTGACCAAGCCCTGCACAGTGTCTGGGCTCAAGGAAGGGACCAGCTGCTCTATCTGGGGGGCTCAAACCCGGGGTCACTGGGCCGAGGACAGAGCTCGGACACACCGGCGGTGGCTGCAGTTCTGGCCGTGCCCACCGGAGGGCGCCGCGCCCGCCCCGCCCGCTCAGCCGTGCGGGGCTCTGTGTGAGCCCCAAAACCCATTTGGGGTTTGCGATCCAAGCCTTGAACTGCCTCGTTTACACTCTCCAAACAGGGCTGAGGTGTCCCTTTCGCTACCCTCAGACTGCCCAGCCGGGACTGGTTCTAGCAGTGCCAACAACGCAGGACTTTGTCTCCATTTCTGAGCCCCCCAAAACGCCCTATTTATTGGTTTCAAGACCCTAAAACTGGTCATAGGAGCCCAAACACGGTGCTTGGTGAGTGTTTCTGAGACACGAACACGTGTTTCTGAGACTCTCTCTGAGCCCAAACACCCGCTCGGTCTCGGTTTCCGGCTCAGCCTCACCCCGGGACACGGCTCGGTCTGTTCTGTCCTAGACGAGTCTGGAGCCTCCAGCCGCTGTCACAAACATCTGGAAACAGAAGCATCACCCGGGCTCCCCCCGCGTCGGAGGAGGAGCCTTCACCCCGGGAACGCTGCAGAGACGGCACCGACCCCTCCTCGGCTTTTGGGTCTCCCCGAGAAGGGAATGATGTGCAGAGAGGGCCGAGCATCCTCTCACGGGGTTCTCCATTCCAGAGCATCCCTGCCCGGGAGGCTCTTGGAGGGGATCCCGCTGTGCCCAGGGGTTCCTTTCAGCCCTTTCCAGCTCTCAAATGCCTTAAAATCAAGCGACCAAACATGTCAGGTAAAAGAAAAAAAAAAGCCCCCTGGAAAAATGCCAATATAGCGTATTGACTGAGAGGGTAAAGTCCCCATCCATTCAAAGTGGGTAATTAATTATGAATTAACTAAACTGACCCCTCTCACCTGCCTGAGGATGGGCTGCAGCCAGCCCAAGGCAAATTTCCTGTGCTTCAGCCAACAATAAGCCTTGCAAATGGTTATTCTTCCAAAGGCTGGCATGGATAACTGAGGATACCAGTCATACTTGAGCTTTTGCCTGTATTTGAGCCCCTTGCAGTCCATATACTCTTGAAATACATGCTGATGGGGTTAAGAGGTCTGGGCAAGGATTTTCTTCCCTGCTATAAGTTTGCTGAGCAGGATGGAGACCCCACAGCAAAGCCTGGAGCTTCATACCCAGACTGAGGACAAACATTCTGTTCCTTTGGCTGTTTGCCCTCAGGTTTCAGGGAGTTTTTGACCACATCTAACAGTGATGCTGATTGTGCACCCCTCCATGAGATAAAGAGGGGGATGGAGCCCACCTGAGATACCTGAGCACCCAAAAGTGCCCCAACCACTGCTCCCTGCACAGCCCCAGTGCCAGGGAAGGTAGAGGAGGAGCCTGGCCACTGCCAGCCTTCCCTCAGACCACATGCAGGGATTGGTGCCACCTCTGGAGCCAGGCACCAGAGAGCCAAAGGCAGAGACTCGCCAGCATCGCTGTATTTATTTCCCACACCAGAGCACACCATGCCAACTTTGCAGCCATGCTCTCCAGGCCCCCACCCGGCACTAAGGCACTTTTTAAAACATAAAACATTTTTCCCAGCTGCAGCTGCCACCCCTGGGGGTGCCTGTGCCCGCTGCCTCAGCGCAGCGTCACCAGCTCTTCAGCAGAAGTGGGGTGGATGGCAACGGTGTTGTCCAGGTCGGCCTTGGTGGCCCCCATTTTGATGGCCACGGCAAAGCCCTGCAGGATTTCGTCGCACCCCATCCCTTGCATGTGCAATCCCATCACCTTTGGGGAAGAAGTGAGAGGCCAGGTGGGACCCAGCACTGGCAAAATCCAGGCTTGAACTCTGATCCCAGCTCAAGGCTTGGGCTGAGCAGGTCAGGGCCGACCACACGGGGATAAGAGGACAGCCAGCTGTGGTGCCCACCACTCCCTAGCTGTCCCCTCCATGTCCCTTCCCCTCACCTTCTCCTCCTTGCCAACACACACCAGCTTCATGACACACTTCACCTTCCTCTGGGTGACGGCGTGGTACAAGGGGGTGAAGGACGTGCTGTAGATCTTCACATTCTCCCTCCCGTGTGCAGCCACAGCTTCCTCTGCAGCAGAGGACACAGCATATGGGTCGAGGGGCGAAGCATTTCCAGAGACTCAAAGCCCATTTTTCAGGGCTCAGACCACTTGCCTAAGATCAAACCCCCTCCTCAAGCATCAGCTGTGACCCACAGTGCCCCCAAGCCCCCTCACCACCCCGCTCCAAGCCCTGCCTGTCCCCACCTTCGGTGAGTCCCACGGTGCCGATGGGTGGGTGGCTGAAGACGACGGTGGGGATGTTACTGTAGTCCAGCCGGGAATCCTGCTTGCCCTCAAAGAGCCTGTGTGCCAGCTTCCTGCCAGCTGCAATGGCCACTGCAGCGAAGGGCAAGGAGCCTGAGCCACGGTGTGGCACCCAGGGGCTGTGGAGGGCAGGGGGGCACAGCCACAGTACCTGGGGTGAGGAGGGCTCTGCCACAGACATCCCCGATGGCATAGACCCCTCTCCTAGTGGTGTTCTGGTACTCGTCCACCACCACGTGGCCCTTGTCGTCCACCTGCACGCCCTGCCATGGGAAACAGCAGCCATGTCAGCACTCCAGGAGGGATGGGACAGGCCATGCCCAAGGGGGGCAAGTGGTGGGAATGCCATCCCGTGACAGAAAGGATGTGCTGCCGCCTCACCACTTGGTCCAGGCCCAGCTGCTCGGTGTTGGGCTCCCGCCCCACAGCCCACAGCAGGCAGTCCACATCCCGGATCACTCCCTCCGTCGGCTTGCGCCCGGGCACCGAGGACGTCACTGTCACATCCAGCAGCCCACAAGGGGACTTAGTGACAGTCTTCACCTGTGGGGAATAACAGGAGCTGCATGAGAAGCAGGTGCCTGTGGCTTTTGCCTTGCAGCCGTGCCACAAAATCAGGGATGTCACCAGAACCATGGCTCATCAAGCAGTACCCAAAATGGCAGCTTTGCCCCAGCCCTGCCCCTCCAGGAGGGATGGGGTAAGCTCTGCAGGTTCATACCTGTGTGTGCTTCCAGACATCCACCCCACTGTTCTCCAGCTCCTGGGTGCAGTTTGAGCTGATCAGGGAGTCGAAGGTCCGCAGGACCTGGAGAGGGACCCCCAGCCCCATCAGATGAGGGTCTGCAGGCAAAGGCACTGCCTGGCAGCCCCTCCACAAACATTTCCCTGCTCCTGGGACCTGAGAGGTTTGGAGCGTTTCTGGTTAAGCTTTTGTTTGTTTTTCCATTCTTTTCTTTTCCTTTTATCCTCTTTTCAGGTTGTGACTTGAAATAAAGCTGAAGAGAGTGGGTGCAGTGGCACGCACGGCTACAGAAATGCCAAACACACAGGCTGGTGCTGCCAAAACATGTTCCCCCCAGCCCCTCCTTACACCCATCAGCCCAAATGCCACCATCCTCTGCATCCTCATTCCCGTGCCTACTCAGACTCTTCCTTACAAGGAGCTGACAAGCAGACAACCCCAGCAGGCTGGGATGTGACTACCAGGTGGGAAGCGGAGCTGGGGACAGACGGTGGCATTACCTTGTCCTGACGGATCAGCAGGGATGACTTGGAGCCCAGCGTGGAGAGGATGCCTGCAATTTCCACCGCGATGTACCCGGCCCCGACGACAACGCTGCGCCTGTGGAGAAGGGACAATGCCATGTCCAGGCACGTGGAGCTGCATCCCATGGATGCAGGGGGTGAGCCCCACTTTACCTGGGAAGCTCCTCCAGGTCGAAGAAGCCGTCACTGGTCATCCCCAGGCTGGCACCTGCAAAGCAGAGCCCCTTTCACACCCCTTACCTGTGGCCCTTCCCCCCCCTGGGCCCTCTTTGCTCTGGCAGGCCTCTCTCCTGGGAATCTCAGCAGGCTCACCGGGAATTTCCCTGTCAGAAGGGACAGCCGGGCGCCCACCCGTGGCTATGAGGATGTGAGGGGCCGTGTACTTTTTCCCATCCACTTCAATGGTTGGCTCAGGATCAGTGGTGAACTTGCCATAGCCCCGAATGATGTCAATGTGAGCCTTAGGGGGGATAACAGTTATGGGATTAACAGCAGGATGGGGTGCAGGAGACAGCTAACAGAGCCAAGGCTCCCACAGCTGGAGAAGAGGATGGGAAAATGGCCAAAAATCCATCAGAGCCCACTTTCCCACTCGGCTCACAGCATAAACACACCCCAGGCTCACCTTCTTTACGTTGTTCTCATAGATGTCGTTGAGGCGCCGCACATATGCATCGCGCTTCTCCTTGATGGTTCTGGAACAGAGCAGGGAATAAATACCATCACTGCCAGCAAATGGACGTTGAGAGCTCAGGGAAAGCCACATAGCACTTAGTGCCTTGGCAGAGTTCACAAGGTGGTGGTCGGTCACGGGTTGGACTCGATCTCAGAGGTCTCCAACCTAAAGGATTCTGTGAACTCCATCCCTTCGGTGCATGGCATCCATGCCACAAAATAAAACAGCCCCCTGTGATCCCTTCCCCACCAGTGTGAGGTTTCTCTGCCTGCCTTCCCAGACTCTCTTCCCATATCCAGGGTGCCACCCCTCTTTTCCAAAATACAGCCACGTAACCAGCTCTGCATCCACCCACGGGAAGCCTCAAAGCAGGCGGGGACCCTTTGGAGGTGGACAATGAGCCAAAGGGCCGTGGTGCTGACCTGTGGCTGCTCCCCATGGGATACTCACTGGGAGATGCTCACTTCCAACTGGCTCTTTCCATTCTTACCTCCAGCTGAACTTGACACTGGGTATTTCGAAGCCATAGTCAGCGTGATCATGGATAAACTCCGCATGGACAGCTGTGTTCCACATCACCTGACAGCACAAAACAGTAGTCAGCTCAGGAAGACCAGTCTGATTTTGAGAAACCCCACACATTTCCCCATTCCTCACATCTGCCCGGAGCAGCCCATGGGACACAACACATTCCAAGTCCCTGCTACCTCCCCGCTCCTTCCTCCCCACACCCTGTGCCAGCACCTCCCTGCAATTTGGCAGGCACCCACACCAGACCCAACCCAAGCCACGGAGGTGCCACCAGAGCCGGTGACAAAACACCCTTACCTTCTTTGGCACGCACCCAACATTGACCTGGGAGGGGGGAATAAGAGCAAGTCTCAGCGTTAAGGCTCAGTTTTCCAAAGGAAACACTCCGGAGAGCATCCCACAGCAGGCTGGTGCTGCATTTCAGTTCTCTGCCCGGGAAAATAAAGGCAGGATTACAGATTCCTGGCAAAGGAGGGGTGTAACTGCCTTGGGTGCCTCAAGGTCTTGCGGTTTGACTGTTTTCCTTCACTTCCTTGAAAGAGAATATGGAAGGTGGAGCCTTTAAAGACAAGGGGTTTTTTTTCCACTGAAAAGCCATTTACTAGGAGAAAGGTGTTTGCCACTCCCTGCTCTTTTGCTCCTAGTATAACAATTTTTTCCAGCCGAACGCACTTAAGGAATAAAACCAGACCCCATCCCTGGTTCGTTTGACGAACAAGCTTGTTTTTTGTCGTGTTACCAGCTCGCCGTGCCCGTGAGCTCCTCTTTCCCCCCTTGCAGTCCTGCTGCACACACCCGGGATCCCCGAGCACCCCCTCCCCAGCTCGGAAACAACCGGGAAGCAGCGGGTGGAGAGGGGGGATTGAGATCTCTCCTGCCTCATCGTGACAAGGCAGGTCCTTGCGCAACGATCAGGAGGGCGATTCCTACCCTGGGGCTCCCCGCACCGCCACCATCCCGGGGGCACCACGACCACCCCGGGGGCACCGGGGCTAGCTGGGCGGCACCGTGGCTAAGTGGGGGACCCCACCCCGCATCCCCCTCCCCCCATGCCCTTGCCCGCAGGTGACTCACGCAGGTGCCCCCCAGGCGCCGTGGCTCCACCAGCGCCACGCGTGCCCCGAGCTCCGCCGCACGCCGGGCCCCCGCCAGCCCCCCGGAACCCCCACCCAGCACCAGCAGCTCGTAGGCAGCCGCCGCCATCGCTCCGGGACCCGTCGGACCCCGCCGCTCCGCCCACGGTGCCCGCCCCACGGTGCTCGGTCCCCGCCCCGGCCCCGCAGTGACACCACGGGCTGGGGCTGACAACGGCGAGTTTATTGGTTCGGGGACAGCGAGCGGAGGGGGTGCAAGCACNGGGAAAATAAAGGCAGGATTACAGATTCCTGGCAAAGGAGGGGTGTAACTGCCTTGGGTGCCTCAAGGTCTTGCGGTTTGACTGTTTTCCTTCACTTCCTTGAAAGAGAATATGGAAGGTGGAGCCTTTAAAGACAAGGGGTTTTTTTTCCACTGAAAAGCCATTTACTAGGAGAAAGGTGTTTGCCACTCCCTGCTCTTTTGCTCCTAGTATAACAATTTTTTCCAGCCGAACGCACTTAAGGAATAAAACCAGACCCCATCCCTGGCTCGTTTGACGAACAAGCTTGTTTTTTGTCGTGTTACCAGCTCGCCGTGCCCGTGAGCTCCTCTTTCCCCCCTTGCAGTCCTGCTGCACACACCCGGGATCCCCGAGCACCCCCTCCCCAGCTCGGAAACAACCGGGAAGCAGCGGGTGGAGAGGGGGGATTGAGATCTCTCCTGCCTCATCGTGACAAGGCAGGTCCTTGCGCAACGATCAGGAGGGCGATTCCTACCCTGGGGCTCCCCGCACCGCCACCATCCCGGGGGCACCACGACCACCCCGGGGGCACCGGGGCTAGCTGGGCGGCACCGTGGCTAAGTGGGGGACCCNCGAGTTTATTGGTTCGGGTACAGCGAGAGGAGGGGTTGCAAGCACTTCCAGGACAAATATACAGAGGGGGGGGCGGAAATGGCAAAAAAGGGAGATAAAATAAACCCAAAAATTAAAAAATAAAATAATAATAATAAAAAAAAAAGGCAGGATAAGCACAGAACGGGAGTAGAGCTAAAAAGGGAACACTTTTATTCGGGTTATGACAACGTACTCCCAAAGCAGGAATCGCTTCCTTTCTCCAGTTAAGTCGAGCGGTCTTCCCAATAAAATAAAGAGTGGTGGGGGATGGAGTTAGTGTGTATTTCCCTGGAAAACAAACTCTAATTCATGCCAGTTAAACACTAGAACTAAAAATGTACAAAGAAGCGTCAAAGGAGATGAAGTGTTTGTTAGAGTTACCTTTTCCTCTCTGAACAGTCCAGAAGGAAAACAATGACTACAAATACAGCAGGCAAAACTGACTTTCGGGCTGATGGGCACGGGAGAGAGTGTTGTAAGGAATTCAGTCTCAAGTTGTGCTAAACGCTCTTCGTCCTCTGTATGGCACATTTTGGTCCATGATGGGGATTTGAAGTTGAGACGAACCCTGATTTCTTACAGAAACGTGTAAATATTGTTGCTCTTTTTTTTTTTTTAAAATGCCAGGTGTACTTCCCTCTACAAAGGTTGGGACAGGTTTATAGGAAGTAGTCTGGGGTACGACGGGTAACATGAGGCTCTCCACGACGAGGTGCTGGGTCAAACTGGAGGCTGCAAGGAAGAGAAAGGGATCACTTACCCTCCTCCACAAGGCGTTTTCCAATGCCACAATAAATATCAGACCTGTTCTCCAGCTGCCATTGCTTTAGTCATCCCAGCTGCTTCCACATAAAACATTCCAGGTCCCGAAACAAGTGTCCATGGGCGTTAAAATTCATCAGTTGGTCAAATTGCTGCTTACAGCCCATCCCCACCTTCACGTGAGTGTAGCTGAACACAAGATTCAGACCCTCTCACCTGTCTTTACAAAGCTCAGTGCTACAAAAAACTAAATACATAAATCCATCTATTTTTACCCTTTTCATCAAGCTTGGGCAATAGAGGGATTTAAGTGCAGAAGCTCCAACTCTCCAGACAGCCAGGAAGAGGAGCTTATAAGAGCTTAACTCGCTACTTATTTTTAGGATAGAGCAAACAATGTTAATTCTGGAGTAGTCTGAGCTGGCTTTTCATGGAGAACCCCTTTGGAAAGGATCAGACGTTCCTCACAGACCTGCTGGGAAGAGAGAACAGCCCAAGCCAGGGTACTCACAAGGAATATTTTAAAGTGTCATCTAGTTCCATGATAGCAGCCTGGTTCCCACAGCGGTAGCAGTAATTGGGGGCACTGAAAATGGTAACCACATTCCGGTCGTGGCACCAGTTATAACCCTGCCAGGGAGAGAGAGAGAGAGAGAGAAAAAGAAAAGGTCTCTGTTAAACCTCAGCCTGTCTGAAGTTCCTCTTCAGGACTGACACGCTCCAAGGCACTTGTGAAACTGGAGATTTCCTTAAGTATTTCCAACTGACTTAAGTTTCATTTCAAAACATGTGCTCAACTGCAAGAAGCAGCAGTAGGTACCTGGTAAAACCAGCTTCAAGCACTCCACAGGAGACCATCTATTTTATATACAAATTATGGACTGTACAAGAAAAAACACCTTGAGATTTTTAGGGATGCCTTCAGCTTTCATCTACCACTAATGACAATTTGCCTGCTGGATGTGGGTGACTGCAGACATCTACCTGCACCAGATTTTAAAAATACATCTGCTCCATTGACCCACCTGGCGGTTTCCCAGCAAGACATCCAAGAATAGCCTGTCGACAGCCAAAAGTGGCTTAATTCCTGTCACATCTGACCACTGAGTATTACTGTTGGATGCAGCAGCAGTCCAAGTAGAGCTGCCAGCATGAAAGGAGATTATTCCTGCCACAAACAGGGTGTGACAGGGTCCCTTTGGCAATTTACTTGCAGGTGGAAATTTAGTTGGAAAAGGCAGCACATCCCCTTATTTACACTGCAGGTCAAAGCATGTAATTTTACGTTGCTTGTTGTTTTCACCTGATTAAAGCCTCTCTTTGGTCCTTACCTGTGTAAGATTTAGGTGCCAACAAACCCATCAGTGGAAGGTGCCAGGGAGGAGACACCAATGGGTGCCTGTTTTGTCAGCCCTGGCTAACAGAGTGCTTGCCCTACCTCCATGACCAGCTGGTGAGCACGGGAGACCAGTGTGAGCCCATTGGCGTGGTTGAACGTCTCGGAGATATCCTGCCCGAAGGTGTAGCCAGCACCACGTGGAGATATGCCCCAGCCACCACGGTCATCCGGATCTGACCACAGCAGGTCACACATGGGACCCTTAGGAAAGAGGAGGTGCTGTTAGGTCACTGCCAAGATGGTTAAATGTACTTTATTTACAGTAACAGCACTGCCAGCACGTCCTGCTCAGCACACTGAGTTTATTCAACACATGTTCACAAAAGCCCCAACCGCTCTGACACAACTTCCAGCTGCCCTGGGAGCTCCACAGGTGCTTTTTCAGTCCCTCAGGAAGTGATGAAAAGGGATGAACCACCACCAAAGGAGGAATTGGCTGGGGAGGATGGATGGTGACACAGTGTGGCTTCATGGGGTGGTTGTCAGTTCACAACCATGTCTGTCATGAGGCTGAAGGCAGTAAACACCTTCCCTTGCCAAATACTGCCCTTTGAGTGAGCCAGTCCAAAAATCCTGTGAATCTGTGGAAAACAGCTGTGAAACCCCCACAGCTCTCCTTTTGTAGGCTGCTGTAATCAAAGCAGACTGACTTGGGTGTGTTTTGCCCAAATGTCCATCTGCTCTGGCTTTTGGAAAGGCCACAATCCATGTGTAACCGTGTTTAAATGGAATTCAAAGTGAGGATACATTTGCATTGTTTCAGTTTTTGAGGCATTTCCTTTTGTATTACCTCGTGTGGAACTTCCTGCAGGCGGTCCAGAGCCCTGATATGATCCAGTGTATCTATGGATGGAGAGAGGCCACCGTGGAGGCAGAATATCTGTTCCAGAAACAAAAAAAACAAACCACATCAATCCATTCAGTGTGTATTGTTAGGAATGTTTTCCAATGAAGAATGATTTTTAGCTGACCCCTGTTTGCAGTGACAGCCCTCAGATCATGACTTAAAGCAGCTTGTCTGGGGACTGCTCATGTGGCTGTGAGACAATCCAGCCTGCAGAACTCCAGGGAGCGGAGCGTTTTCCTTCTCCAAGGCTTACCTGGCCATCTACTAGGGCTGTGAGTGGGAGATAATCAAAGAGGTCTGTGAAATACTTCCAGACGTTGGCGTTGCCGTACTTGCGCAGGCACTCGTCGTAGAAGCCGTAGACTTGTGTGATTTGCCTGCTCTCGTGGTTGCCCCTCAGGATGGTGATGCGTTCCGGGTAGCGCACCTGGGGACGAAGGAAAGGCTTCCTTAAAACAGGAACTGCACCACTGGGATGGAAAGAAACAGTAATGCAATACTGCAAACAGCAGCCAAGCGCTCAGCACGTGTCCATGGATGCCTATCAATTTACATCCATTGAACTAAACTCAATTCCAGAGTCTCTGGAACAAAACATTCTGGAAAAGATAATTCCAAACTCCCCAAAAACATGGGTTTGGCCCCCGAATCTCTCAAACCATACCTTCAATGCTACTAGGAGAGTCACTGTCTCCACAGAGTAATAGCCTCTGTCCACGTAGTCTCCCATGAACAGGTAGTTTGTGTCTGGAGATTTCCCACCGATCCTGAAGAGCTCCATGAGGTCGTGGAACTGCCCGTGGACATCCCCGCAGACGGTGACGGGGCATCGTACCTCTTGCACGTTGGATTCTTTCGTAAGGATTTCTTTAGCCTGGCAAGAAAAACACGTTTAGGGTAAAAAGGTAGGAAGTTCTTCCAAAAGCAGGTGCAGATGTTATTCCACTGCATTCCCACTGGAAACCCAGATTCATCCATGCAGGTCAAGCTGACCACTGGAAGAACAGTTTGGTGGATGAGGACAGACCAGGTGTGTTTCACAAATCCCTGTGCACAAAGACAAGCAGGTTGGCTATGGTGAGGCCAGATTCCCTCACCCAGGGCACTTTTTCCCTGCTGGAATTCCAATCCTCTTCCAAGCACGACAGTTTAACAACTTCTAAAACCAAGTGACATACAACTAGAAAAGCGAAGTCAGAGGCAACTGGAACACATGGAGCCCCAATCAGCTTCCCTGGCCGTGCCCAGCTGGCAACAAAACAGGCACAGATGGAGGGATGTCATCCCTGGATTTAGTCATCTCTTCTTCCACACCCAGCCATTCCCCTGCTAATTACAGCCATGTAATGGTGCCTATCTGCACCACCTTATTATCCTTATCAAACACCAGGTTTGTTGTGCTGCCTCCAGCTTCCCCAGTGATGCCGATCAGCGCTCCAGGCACATCGGAGGCCCAGGAACACCCACGGGCTGGCTTGGTCTGATCCCAACAAAAGGGATGGAAGATCACCAGTGCTGAGCAGTCATCAGCAGGTGATGACTGGGGTATTCCTTGCCACATCAGGATGAGGTAGCTGCCACCTGCTGCTGCCAGGAAGGAGCTGCTGCTTCCCATGGATACCCTCCGCAGGGTCCCCAGGGATGACTGTGTTCCCTTTCCAATGTTTGTTGCCTTGCCTCTTCTAGGGAAAATATGTACTTGGAAGGAATAACTAAAGCCCAAGCAATTTGGACAGCTTGGACAGGATCCAGCGTGCCCCTTCCACAGAATATAACCCAAGGGATGTGACCCTGATTCTTAAAGCCACATCCTGCACATGGACTCAATGATGTGCGCTTCAGACCCGACTGGGAACTGCTGAATGTGTTGTATTTGACTGCAATAGTAGCACTCAGATTCTGCTCACACGTCTTTAAAAGCATTTATAGTGCCTTTGGAGAGCTTCCACCCTCACGGAGAGACAAATATAAACCCACAAAGCAGCTGCTCCATGTGTTTGACTGCTGCACAAAGCAACAGGCTGGCGTTCAGTCTGAAGCTGGGGCTCAGGAGAACTCCCTTTACACAGGAATAGGGCAAATGTTCTCCCCTTAAATCCACCCCAGGAAGGCGAGCCAGCCCAGTCCCGAAATTGTGGTACTAGGAGGATCCAGAAGTTTCCCTCCACGAGAAGGGAGGAGTTGGCAGCTGATGAGCAGCAGTTTCTTACGCTGCCAACCAGCTGTTCCCATGCAGCCCATTTTAGCTCACCCTCTGGACACACATCCGTGCACGTGGGTAGAGCCAGCCTGGCATTTTAACTCTGCAGAGCTGGTTTAAGTCGGGCGCAGGAGCCCAAGTTTGCCCTAAAATGATTCTTTTCAAGACCTTCAAAATCTTCAGCATGGATAAAAACACCCCAGAAAAGTAATACCTAACCCGTGCTTCTGCCTGCACTGTGCAGACTGAAATCAAATTACTTAAAATAACAAAAAGCAACATTAAAAAATGAGAATAAAAAAACCTCTGATTCAGGCAAGGCTGTCTGGCATCATCATCACTTATTTACTTACTCCAGAAGGCTGATAAATAACTATGGCTTAAAAGTCAAATTTTAGCTACCTTTGCTGTAGAAAACACTGACTAATGTTATCAGCTTCCTGAGCATCTCTGTCCCACTTTTTCTGGATGAAAACCATATCCAGGTCAGGATGAAAAGAAGCAGCTTTCGGGTGTTTTTATTAAATAAATCTCCTTTTTATTCAATAAGCCTAAACAGCAGTTGCCATGTCAGTGCTCAAAGTGACTTTGAAGAGCAGAGTGTTTGCTGACTGTGAGCTTGCCCATCATCCCAGCTCCTCCTATGATTTGTGTACAAGATCCTTGGAGAGCAGAGACGAGAGATGAAACACTCCTGGCCATGACTCAACACAACACTGCGAATTTCATGCAACCAGACTGTGGCCCTTCTTACACCTCTAAAGAACAAGGGCAGGAAGGAGAAGCTACAAGAAGAGGGCTGGTTATGGATGACTGCTTGTTTAATTCAGGAGAAAGACTTTTCCTTGCCTTCTTTCATATCCCATTTCAATATTTTAGTGAAAAGTCTTTTTCCCTGGATTAAGCAAGACAGGTCTCAACTCCCTTACCTGCACCCCTAGCCATGTCTAATCCTTCCCTCATTACTGTCCATTATGCCAGTAATTAAAAATAAGAATGACCAACATGGTAACTCTGGGATTTTGGGGTTTTTTTCTCCACTTCATTTTGATTTTTTTGTTTTAGTACTGAGCTCTTCTGCAGCAAATCTGCTGCAAGAGGTACTACTGGAATCAGCCCCCCAAAAAAACAGGAATGCTATGAAGTGAGAAAAGGGTTTCCCCAAATATTATTTCAAGGAAACCAACTAAACCAGCTTTGTGGCAGGGCTGCACACCCAAAGGTTTCTGTAAGCTCCTCTCCTGGGTGACACAACCACTCCCCAAAACTTAAACAAGCCAAGTCAGAGCACAGCAGTCTTTCCTTCGTGGCCAAGTCCCTTCCATCGGTTTCCAGCACTGTGGAAGAATGAGGTGACAGATGACACACCTACCTGTCACCTGGAGGACAAACACCTTCCCCAGCTCCAGCTGAGCTGCCACTCTCCCTGTTTCCTGTGTGCACAGACACAGCCTGCTGGCATTGCCCTCCAGCTTCCCAAAATACAGCAGCCACAGCTCCCTCAGAACTGATGGAGCTCCCAACATGGCATTAAAAAAGGGGAAGGAGGGAAGAAAACAGAGACTGAGTGGGGATGAGGTAGGAGTCAGGATCACTGCTGGAAACATCTGCAAGGCAAATCTCCACTTGGTCACAGTCTGCAGTGTGGAGGGAGTGTTGACACAGAGACACTGCACTGGTCTGACAAAACCCAACACCAGTCTTAGGATCCTGACTGAAAAAAAAAAGGCTTTGCCAGTCTCCACTAAACCAATCCAAGCAGGCATTTGCCAGGGGCTGTCCAAACCACAGCCTGGAATTACAGGCGGTGTCCTTTATCCAACCATCCCTCTTTCTATTTTGGTTCCCCTCAGCAGGCTCTGAGTCTCTGCTTAGGTCCCACCTCTGACCCGCACTGCTTCCCCAGATCCCACCTTGGATGTCACGGGCTTTCCTCACTGACCTGGGCATGATTTTTTAGCTCAGGGTATGACATCTTGTGTAGGATAGCAGGATGGCAGGCACCCCAACTGGCACCATCCCTGTCTCCCAATTCCCAATATCCCACAGGCACCATCCCTGTCTCCTAATGTCCTGTAGCCCAAAGGTCCCATCCCTGTCTCTCAATTCCCGATATCTCACAGGCACCATTCCTGTAGCCCAGTGTCCTCTATCCCACAAGCACCATCCCTGTATCCCAACTCCCAATATCCTACAGGCACTATCCCTATCTCCCAATTCCCGATATCCCACAGGCACCATCCCTGTCTCCCAATTCCTGACATCCCACAGGCACCATCCCTGTATCCCACAGGCACCATTCCTGTCTCCCAATTCCTGACATCCCACAGGCACCATCCCGGTCTCCCAATTCTCGATAACCCACAGGCCCCATCCCTGTCTCCCAATTCCCGATATCCCACAGGCCCCATCCCTGTCTCCCAATTCCCGATATCCCACAGGCCCCAACCCTGTCTCCCAATTCCCGATCTCCCACAGGCCTCATCCCTGTCTCCCAATTCCCGATCTCCCACAGGCCTCATCCCTGTCTCCCAATTCCCGATCTCCCACAGGCCTCATCCCTGTCTCCCAATTCCCGATCTCCCACAGGCCTCATCCCTGTCTCCCAATTCCCGATCTCCCACAGGCCTCATCCCTGTCTCCCAATTCCCGATCTCCCACAGGCCTCATCCCTGTCTCCCAATTCCCGATCTCCCACAGGCCTCATCCCTGTCTCNATCCACTGGTCCAGCTCCTTGGCGAAGCCCTTCTCCTCCATGGCGGGGGCCGGGCGGGCCCCGCGCGGCCCGGGCCCGCCTGTGGGTGGCGGGGACGCGCGGCCCGCTCGGCTCGGTTCCGCTGCGCGTAATGGCGGCGCCCCCCGCCTGCCGCGGATGCTGCGCACTTCCGGCCACGCCCACGCCGCGCGCGCCCGGCGCGCGTCTGCGCTTCCGGCGCACCAAGCCACGCCCACAACGGCCACACCACGCCCCCTCCCCTCATGACCACGCCCCCACCAATACCGGCCTGTTAACGTCACATTGCTTTGGCCACGCCCGCCTTATGGCCACGCCCCCTGCCCACTGCCCCGCGCTGTCCCAAGGGACTAGTTAATAAAATGCTTCGTTCTCTCTAAAGGAAAAGGCTGAACTCACAGAGCCTCTGCGCCCGCTGCGGGTGTCGAGCCCGACGCGCTGGCAGCAGGGCAGCTGCTCGCTCGGGAGGGTGTAAAAGGCCCCGCTCGCGCCTTTCAGGAGTGTGTAATTTAATAAATATGGTGATGTTAATAAATATGGGTTTAGGAAATGGGTTACTCATTCCCTTCGCGGTGTTCCTGTGAAATACTGTGGGGCATGAATACAATGTGGTACCAAAACAGCACGGGAGCAATGAATATAAGACTAAAACTAATATGTTTGCTCAGAGTCTGGTACTTGACCTATCTCACCCTCAGCCCTAAATTGTGACTGACCTGCACGAATTTCTCCCAGTGCTCTTTATTTCTCTTCTGCAATCCTTCACTGACTTTACTATCTCCTCCGTACCACAATGGAACAGTAATATCGTGATAATGATGTAATAATGCAGGTTGTGACACTGTCCACAGTGCTGTCTGTTCCAAGTCAAGGACTGGGATTTAAGGAGATCCCTGGTGGGAAACTCTTCTGGGATTTTAGCAGGATAAGATAAATCAAGTCCACGTGGAATGTTTTTTTCATGCCAGATGGAAAAGCTGAGGCTTGCTGAGGTTGCTCAGGTTGTTCTGCCAGGAATGCCAAGGCCAGTCACAATTCCCTTAATCCCTGCTGGGTAACACAGCTGGACTTGTGGACTTCACCCTGAGGTGAGGGAGAAAATTAAAGGATTCGAAACATCACATCCCCAAAGCGAGCTTTCCAACTAAAAATACACTTAGCAAGGTAAAAGGAAGCAATATATATATCTCAAATACAATTTTGTAGCTACTCTTCTCCATGCCCATCATCTGCCATTCCAGTTCCCAGGAAAGACACCTGCCAGGAACCATCCACACACCTCTGGATGTTTCATTTGCTGATTTGTTTCCAGGAGATTATTTTTAACCATATTGCCCATGTTTGTGTCACTGCAGCAGAGAGTGGCCCTGGGACAAGGTGAATCCTCCAGGGGACAATAAATCTTCCCACCCTTCCAGTTTCCTGAGCTGCTGGTTCCAGCCTCTGAATTTTGGGCTGCACCAGGCTTCCACCCCCCTGTCCAGAGATGGGATTTGCTTGTGGTGCTGGGTTGCTTTTCTCCCATCTTTTGGGATAATTTGCCCAGAGATCTCCCTGGCAACAGCCCCCAGGCCCTGGTGCTTTCCAGCTTTTAGTGTGCAGATTTTCCACCGCCTTCTCTAAAATCTTAGCATTTCTGTGCTAGAACCTTCTAAACAGGGAATGCTGGTAAAAGTGGTGTAAAAGGCCATGAAAAAAATAATTAAATGCTGGCTTTGTAACATTAAACCCCCTCTCAGAGTATCTTACTTCCTTATTTTTGTGATTTTTCCACTGCAACTTGGTCTTTTAGTGTGTGATGCAAAACACAAGAGAAACAAAATCAGAAAATAATTACTCACAGCCACCACCATTGCCTGGGCTTATCCCCTGCTTCCCAAAGAGTGCTGGATTCCTACAGGTACTCCTGTGCATTAGA
This sequence comes from Campylorhamphus procurvoides, assembly GCA_013396655.1. Taxonomy (NCBI): domain Eukaryota; kingdom Metazoa; phylum Chordata; class Aves; order Passeriformes; family Dendrocolaptidae; genus Campylorhamphus; species Campylorhamphus procurvoides. The sequence goes on along the minus strand of WBMV01001808.1, from coordinate 102,800 downwards.
GAGGAAAAAGCCCCACCCTACAGTGAATAAATAAAATAAATCAGTAAAGTTCTTTCTTCTGCCAGAAGCTGAGGGTGCACAAATCCAGTGGGAGCTGCTCTGGGTGGCCCCCAAAGAGCACTGACCCCTTGGGAGGATGCAGGGGTACCCAGGGGTACATGGATGGGGATCCCTAAAACACATTTTGGGATGGAGACACCACATTTTTGCTGAGGATGGGAGGCAGACATACCTGGCAGCACCATCCATGAAGCCTGGCTTCTTGTTCCCAGCATCCTCCCACGGGATTCACTTGTGTCCCTCCTTCCCATACTGGCATCCATCACCATGGACAGTGCTGCTCATACAAAACCTTGATAAACTGGGATAAAAAGCTGGAGAGAGGTCAGAGGGGATGGAAGAGGCAAAAAGAGCAGGGACAGTGCTAGGAGAAGGGGGATAAATCTTTGAAAAGGGACTCTGTGGCCATAACATATGCACAGGGATGGTTTCCAAAAGGAAGGAGGGTGACAGCACAAACCCTCGCATGGATCCCCCTGAAACATTCCTGTCTTCTAGGGAATATAAAATGTCCTCCTGCAGCAGCCTGCAACCATTTGAATCCCAAAATAGCTTTTTCGGGGGGAGGAACCTCAAAACCTGCGAGCCTCGCAACAGGTTTTGTTGGCGAACGCAGGTAAATCCGGAATATTTGCTTACTCCTTTTATTGAACCTGCCGGCTGATTCGATTACTTCCCCGGAAACGCGCGTGCAAATCAGGTTTGCAGCCGTTTGAGGGCACTGCCTTCCGCCGAGCCGTCTCCGGTGACTGATGCCAACTCCCTGCTAATGCAATGTGCAGGAAGGACCGGCGCTGGATGCCGACGCCGCCGATGCCCAGAGCTTTCGGCCATAAATCCCTTCGTCCCCCGAGGCAAAACGCTGCCGTCGGAAATGCCTCGCCCACAAAAAAAAAAAAGTGCTAGCGACAATTCTGTCTCTGAAATTAAACAGGCTGAAGCCACGCACTTACCCAGATAGAAGGATCTGATGATGGAAGAGTGGGGGAAAAAAGGGCATCAAATTGAAAAGCCCCGGGGAGACGAATGGGAGATAACAGAGAGAGAAACATTTACAGCCTGAAATGATTCCCCTTCCGAGGCAGATTTCCTTCTCTCCCCCATGGGAAGCATCTAGAGGAGAGCCACAGTGCAGGCGCCTCGGAGCAGGGATAAATCTGAGTGTAAGGATTCGAGCAGACAGTTAAGACTACACAAGTAAGCAAATTTATTTGAAGACAGAACAAATATCGTGGCAAACAACAATATGCAAATTCAGTTGAGAACAGGGGTAAATATCAGACTTCGTTTTCAAATCGATATAAAATATAGTCAGATTTTCTTTTGTCCAAAAAGCAGCTCGCATCGGGGTGGGGGGCTTGGGAGGGGATGGCCCCGTTCACGCCATCCGAGGTGTGTGTCACCTGCAAAACCTCAGGCTCGGGAGGCCAGCACAGGTGAGTGAGACCAGAAGGAGATGCAGGTGCCTTTGGGACCCCATTTTTCCACCTCCATTCTCCTTAAAAGCCAATTTTTGCCCCAAAGCAAGGGGCAGGTTCATCCCCTCCGAGACCCTCAGAGCCCACCTACCTACATACAGATGGGGGAGCAACAGGGATCCCGGCTGCTTTTTAGGGTTGGGCATCCTTGAAGGCACCTGCACCTCCTGTTCCTCACTGACTCCTGGTGCATCAACCTCTCGTGGCTGAGCCTGAAAAGCCAGCAAGGGAGCAGCTCACCTCGGATGTCAGAGGAGTGACCAGATGAAATCCCCTCCCGGAGCGAAGGTGCTGGCGCGCTGCTTTCTAGAAAAGCCATCCCAAATAAAAGCAGACATAGAAAACATTAGATTGTCAATGAGGCTTTGAAACAAATTCAAGTTTATCCTTAATTTTTCTCGCGTGTGTGTGTGTGTATGACTTCATACAAACAGACAAGAAGGACGTGGTGAACTTCAAGCTCCGGATCAGCATGTGGTCAGTTAGTGTCCACAGAAGCACCATCGGATACGGAAGAGTTTAGCACCAGAGAGTTTGGAGGACCTAACTGAGCACAGGCGTCCTTTGGAAAACGTGGGGGCGGGCTGGGAATGGGCGGTGGGGAGACATGGAACAGTCCATTAGAAACAATACAAGGCAATTCATGAGTTTTCATACAGTACAATACAGTCACTGATCAATTAACCCTTTCAGTACAGTACATGACAAGTAACACTTTGCACCCTGTTAACACTAGGAAAGGAGGGGTTTGGGCTGGAGGGGGGTGGCTGGTGGGTTATCCCTTCTGCCTATGAGTTTCAGGGACTCTGCCTGTCCCACCCCAACTCGGACAGCCCGTCCCCAGCCCGGCTCCCGGGGGGATGCACTGGTGGAACGTGATGCCACCAGTCCATCTGCCCGCACCGAGGTCTGCACCCAAATCACAGAATCCTAGAACCCCAGGATGCTTTTGGGTTGGAAGGGACCTTAAAGATCAGCTAGTTCCAACTCGCCTGCCATGGGCAGGCACCCCTTTCACCAGACCAAGTTGCTAAATGGCCCTGGTTTGGTCGTGGAAATG
>WBMV01001808.1:76084-98978 GCA_013396655.1 Campylorhamphus procurvoides | reverse complement strand
AAACAAAATCAGAAAATAATTACTCACAGCCACCACCATTGCCTGGGCTTATCCCCTGCTTCCCAAAGAGTGCTGGATTCCTACAGGTACTCCTGTGCATTAGAGAGGAAAAAGCCCCACCCTACAGTGAATAAATAAAATAAATCAGTAAAGTTCTTTCTTCTGCCAGAAGCTGAGGGTGCACAAATCCAGTGGGAGCTGCTCTGGGTGGCCCCCAAAGAGCACTGACCCCTTGGGAGGATGCAGGGGTACCCAGGGGTACATGGATGGGGATCCCTAAAACACATTTTGGGATGGAGACACCACATTTTTGCTGAGGATGGGAGGCAGACATACCTGGCAGCACCATCCATGAAGCCTGGCTTCTTGTTCCCAGCATCCTCCCACGGGATTCACTTGTGTCCCTCCTTCCCATACTGGCATCCATCACCATGGACAGTGCTGCTCATACAAAACCTTGATAAACTGGGATAAAAAGCTGGAGAGAGGTCAGAGGGGATGGAAGAGGCAAAAAGAGCAGGGACAGTGCTAGGAGAAGGGGGATAAATCTTTGAAAAGGGACTCTGTGGCCATAACATATGCACAGGGATGGTTTCCAAAAGGAAGGAGGGTGACAGCACAAACCCTCGCATGGATCCCCCTGAAACATTCCTGTCTTCTAGGGAATATAAAATGTCCTCCTGCAGCAGCCTGCAACCATTTGAATCCCAAAATAGCTTTTTCGGGGGGAGGAACCTCAAAACCTGCGAGCCTCGCAACAGGTTTTGTTGGCGAACGCAGGTAAATCCGGAATATTTGCTTACTCCTTTTATTGAACCTGCCGGCTGATTCGATTACTTCCCCGGAAACGCGCGTGCAAATCAGGTTTGCAGCCGTTTGAGGGCACTGCCTTCCGCCGAGCCGTCTCCGGTGACTGATGCCAACTCCCTGCTAATGCAATGTGCAGGAAGGACCGGCGCTGGATGCCGACGCCGCCGATGCCCAGAGCTTTCGGCCATAAATCCCTTCGTCCCCCGAGGCAAAACGCTGCCGTCGGAAATGCCTCGCCCACAAAAAAAAAAAAGTGCTAGCGACAATTCTGTCTCTGAAATTAAACAGGCTGAAGCCACGCACTTACCCAGATAGAAGGATCTGATGATGGAAGAGTGGGGGAAAAAAGGGCATCAAATTGAAAAGCCCCGGGGAGACGAATGGGAGATAACAGAGAGAGAAACATTTACAGCCTGAAATGATTCCCCTTCCGAGGCAGATTTCCTTCTCTCCCCCATGGGAAGCATCTAGAGGAGAGCCACAGTGCAGGCGCCTCGGAGCAGGGATAAATCTGAGTGTAAGGATTCGAGCAGACAGTTAAGACTACACAAGTAAGCAAATTTATTTGAAGACAGAACAAATATCGTGGCAAACAACAATATGCAAATTCAGTTGAGAACAGGGGTAAATATCAGACTTCGTTTTCAAATCGATATAAAATATAGTCAGATTTTCTTTTGTCCAAAAAGCAGCTCGCATCGGGGTGGGGGGCTTGGGAGGGGATGGCCCCGTTCACGCCATCCGAGGTGTGTGTCACCTGCAAAACCTCAGGCTCGGGAGGCCAGCACAGGTGAGTGAGACCAGAAGGAGATGCAGGTGCCTTTGGGACCCCATTTTTCCACCTCCATTCTCCTTAAAAGCCAATTTTTGCCCCAAAGCAAGGGGCAGGTTCATCCCCTCCGAGACCCTCAGAGCCCACCTACCTACATACAGATGGGGGAGCAACAGGGATCCCGGCTGCTTTTTAGGGTTGGGCATCCTTGAAGGCACCTGCACCTCCTGTTCCTCACTGACTCCTGGTGCATCAACCTCTCGTGGCTGAGCCTGAAAAGCCAGCAAGGGAGCAGCTCACCTCGGATGTCAGAGGAGTGACCAGATGAAATCCCCTCCCGGAGCGAAGGTGCTGGCGCGCTGCTTTCTAGAAAAGCCATCCCAAATAAAAGCAGACATAGAAAACATTAGATTGTCAATGAGGCTTTGAAACAAATTCAAGTTTATCCTTAATTTTTCTCGTGTGTGTGTGTGTGTATGACTTCATACAAACAGACAAGAAGGACGTGGTGAACTTCAAGCTCCGGATCAGCATGTGGTCAGTTAGTGTCCACAGAAGCACCATCGGATACGGAAGAGTTTAGCACCAGAGAGTTTGGAGGACCTAACTGAGCACAGGCGTCCTTTGGAAAACGTGGGGGCGGGCTGGGAATGGGCGGTGGGGAGACATGGAACAGTCCATTAGAAACAATACAAGGCAATTCATGAGTTTTCATACAGTACAATACAGTCACTGATCAATTAACCCTTTCAGTACAGTACATGACAAGTAACACTTTGCACCCTGTTAACACTAGGAAAGGAGGGGTTTGGGCTGGAGGGGGGTGGCTGGTGGGTTATCCCTTCTGCCTATGAGTTTCAGGGACTCTGCCTGTCCCACCCCAACTCGGACAGCCCGTCCCCAGCCCGGCTCCCGGGGGGATGCACTGGTGGAACGTGATGCCACCAGTCCATCTGCCCGCACCGAGGTCTGCACCCAAATCACAGAATCCTAGAACCCCAGGATGCTTTTGGGTTGGAAGGGACCTTAAAGATCAGCTAGTTCCAACTCGCCTGCCATGGGCAGGCACCCCTTTCACCAGACCAAGTTGCTAAATGGCCCTGGTTTGGTCGTGGAAATGGAGTCACCCCCCTCTGCCCCGTGCCAGCCACTGAACCCATGAGAAAACCTCCAACTGATGTTCCCCCTGGCCAATTCTGGAGCTGAAACACACAGAAAGGGTTCAGAGGTTGAGCCCAGACAGCCCCAAGCCAAACCCATTTCTTCCCTCGGGCATAGTGAGAACAGGGTCCATTGGAAAAGTGCTAAATTACAGTACATTGGCATTTCCATATGTCAACTACTGAACAGCAAAACAGATTGTTTGAAACAGAATCAGTATCGTACAGTAAGTTCACACTTAATTCTTCACCGTTTCTACACTTGTAACACATGCATTTTATTTCCATTAGTTTAATGCCAGTAGGACCAACATCCTCCAGAACAATGATCTAACATTAAACAAAACTTCCTAAGGAAAATATTAAGCATCACATAAAGGTTCAGGAAAAACCTGTTAATTAGCATCACAAGGTACTCAGATTTACATTTAGGAGTTTTCATGCCATGACTTTTAAAACACCTTTTGGTTAATATCCTGGGGGGTGGGGGAAAACAAACCCAAAAAAAAAGAAACCCAAACCAACCCAAAAAATAAAAATACGAATGTTTGGGGAAATAATATATTTCTCTATCTGTATACACACCCAGGGAGACATGCACGTACATGTGGGCCAGTGCATGGGTGTGTGCCCAATTTATTTTGATAAACTTGTCTCATTTCAAGGGCATTTTCATGGGTCCAAAAAGACTTTCAAGGAAATGAACTCTAAACTACCAAAGCAAATAAAAAGTCTCTCTTGGAGGAATGGAAAAGGTCGGTAAAACTTCGCCTGTGTGCTGTTACAATGCGCTTCCCACGAGCTATCTGAAAACCCAAACTGCTAAAAATCCCTACAAGAACTTTTTTTCCCACCTAAAAGGCCCTTCTAAAGCAAGAGGTGCAGTGCTAAGATTTGCATTCAGGCCTCAAGTGGGCCATGCTTAATTCTACCTTCCCAAAGGATGAGATGCAACTCCAAGGGGCAAAAAAGTATACCTGAGGGGGGAAATAAAGACAAAAGGACCTGTTCCACATTCCCCTTTCTCCCAAACTTAATTTCCAAGGACTCAAAGGGACTGATGGGCTTGCTGGGGGGTGAACTTTCCAAAGGGTTTGCAATATCCTCGTGACAGCAAGTGGAATGTGGGCTCTGAGTCACTGAGGTGACCTTTGAAGAGGCTGTCCCCTCAGCTGCTATAATTTTGGGGGCTCAGGTAGAGCAGCAGTATTGGCCACTGCTATTTCTTTAAAGCTACATTTGCAGGGATAATTGGGCTGGGATGAGAAGGAAAAAAACCAACCAAAATCTGGATTCTATTTTTTAAATCAAATGATAGAGGATGCAAGAGCATAATATTTTGGGTTGCTCAAGATTTGTGGGTTTAAACCATCTTCAGTTCCCACCGAATATCCGAACCCCTGAAGGGCCTATTGAAGAAGGAACCCCAAAAAACCCAGCCACTAAAACTGGAGTTGTTTAGGAAAAACCCTTCATCTGCTGCAACAAGGAAACCCAACCCACCTATTTCTTTTTGTTGCTGAAGGTTATTTTCATTGTGGCCCCTTGCTAGCAGTGAAGGAGAAGACCTAATTCCCTTCTCTCCATTCAAACTGATGGTGCAGCAACAGTGGGGTTTATCCATTAAGTTTCACCAGGGAGAAACTCCCATCAAGAAGGATTGCCAGGGAAGGATTTAGATTGACTACAGGCTCATCAAGGAGGATGAGCAGCAGTCCCAAGTGTGGATACCCTAGCGTGGAGAAGATGTAGCACTCTCACACCCACCGTGATTTATTTGCTGCTGTGGAAAACCCAAGAGGGCTTTTAAAAAACCGAAACACCCCCAGCTGGCTGAGAGTGGATAGTTTGGGGCATCAAAATTCGGATTATTCAGCATCCCAGGGATCACCATCCCATTTCAAATCCTAGAGATTTCTGACTGTGTTTGCTATGAACTCTACCCTACTGATTTCCTGCTGGCAAGGGAGCTCTGATCCCCGACCCTCCTTCTGGAAATGTCACAGGAATTTAATAGGAATAGCGATGCACATCCGAACTGCCTCTGAACACCAGAGTGATCAGCTCCTAACAATGCTTTCCAAACTCAACAGCAAACCCCAGGGTTATTATGCTCCATCTTCTAAATCATCTCTAAGTCCTTTTTACTTACTTATTAAAAATACCTTTCTGCAGTTGAAGACAAAGACCAATCCCAACAGCACTTTCAGTGCAGGCACAATGATGGCTTTTATTGCAATGGCTTGAGCGCAGACTTTATTGGTACCACTGTCTCAGACTGGTTTGAACTGGGCTGTCCCGTGGACTCACGGGGGTCTCGTACCGAACACAAGAGGGTCTGCCCTACGCCTCTCACTCCACTCAATTCCAATCCCATCCCAATCCCTTCTGAGACTTCTCCTGTATCTTTGGTGTTTTTAAAAGCCATGCGCTCGGGTCTTCGGAGGACCTCGAAGTTTACAACAACCACGTCTGCCTGGACGTCAGTGATTTAGGTGTTTGTTCAGTTGTGTAAAATAAGCTTGGATGGGTTAAATTCCCTGCTATAAAGCAGCTAACGGATATGCAATGGAAGTCAGGCACCAGGCAGTGGTCCAACACACCCCAAAATTATCTTCTGCTGGCCCCTATGTAACTGACACTGCGCCTAAGAGGGTAACTAGATGGGGAAAAGAAAAGAGTTCAGAACTCAGTGCTAACAGTACGTACAAAAGTGCAGTGCTCAGTATAGTCCGAAGCAAAGTGACTACTAGTACTTAAAGTGCTAGTTCCAACTAATCAGTTTGGTTCACTGTCTGAAACATGGGGAGAACATGAAGGGGGGCAATACCCGGGGGGGGGAATTAAAAACAGACAGCACTGCAACTGCACATGCCACACCAAAAGTGCTTCAAACCACACCATCGCGGAGGGACGCGTAACGCCACGGCTCAGCTTGTGAACGCACACGAGCAAACGACTTGACACCTTTTAGGTCACTATAAAGAACAGCTCCATTAACTCCATCACTACGAACCCGTTCAGAAAGCAAGTGGTCACAGCATACAGAAAACAAAAGAAACGACCCCACTCCAAAACCATGAGCCTTTTGGAACATTTACGAGTCTTTGCAACTAGGATACTCAAAGTCTAGCAAAAGCAGCCCTGCCCAGTGTCTGCAACAAGCTTTGCCAATGCTTATCATGCACGTTTTACAGAGGAGCTGCACGGCAGACTGCCTCCTTTTACACCTATCTTACAGTTTAGCCTATTTACCTATTTATTTGTGGTTTGCTTTGTTAATTGTAGCTTTCTGACTATGCATTAAGCTGGCTTTTTTATCTTATAACCACCCTACCAGTCAAAGGACAATGAATGCAAGAACAAGACAACGAAGGCGGTCTGGGAAATGCTGACACTTACTAACGGCCCGGCTTCATTTTCATGAAGGAAAACACTCCAGAGAAGGATCAGCACGCTCCTGGAAAAGGAGGATTCATCCCAATGGATGACAGACACTTCTCCTCTCTCTCTTTAAACACACCCTTCCCTTGCCTGTTCCAGCTGCTGCCATCTGCTTTTTTATGAGCCACAAACCCAACACTACCTTTACACTTGTGCCGGGAAAGCACCAGCTCTGCTCCCTGGAAACAGGGTGCAGGAAATCTCCCTGCTGAGGACTGTGCTGGTCCCAGTCCTCACCCTGGGCTGGAAGTGGTTCCTTGCAGGCTGGGACATGCTCCAGCAGTGCCCTCCCATCCCCTTACCTCAGGAGCTCAGTGCTCATGAATGCAGGATGTTTTCTCCCAAAAGTGCCACATGAAAAGGGGGAAACCAGATCTTCATTTCTCACTATGTTCCAGCAGGCACTCCAAAGAAAAAGGTCATGGAATAACAAAGTGGCTCCCCAGGCCCCACATGCATCGCCGCCAAACCTCCAAGGGGCTGTACAAGGCAACACCTGGCTGTGCAACATCTGGTGCGTCAGAGGCGGGTATGGATCTTTTTTACGGAGAAAGTTCTTTTTACATCAGAAGTATTGACTTGCTGGAGCTGGCCTGATATGCTGGGGATGCTGCAGGTGCAGCTGCAGACGCGTTTCTCATCTGAGACCAAACACCAGGGAGATGGTTTTCCAGAAGCAGGGAACACTAAAACAGAGCTGCAAAGCCAGGTCACTTATTTCCACTAGTGCCAGAAGGAGCTGGATTTAAACAAGCACAAAGCAACGTCTTGCATACAGGGGATATGGATATAGATCCACCTTTGCAAGCACACAAATGGAAAGAAAGGAGCCTGGAAAAGATGCGGGAGCTGGAGAAGTGGAGTGTGAGACTGGCAGTGCCTCACAGTGAGGATGGCAATGAGGTGTACAGTGGGGAAAAATGACCATCTCAGTCCACATCCAGATAAGAAACCCTGGAATGAAATATTCAGTCTCCCTGCCAAAGCAGCAAGGTCTGGGGAATGTATGCAAGAGAGTAAATGTGGCCATGATCCTGCCAGACTGGCACATTTCACCATTTGCCATATGTAGGCAGTGGGATACCATGTGGTCTAAGCACCACTGACCTCAACACCGAGACCAAACCCAAACACTCTACACATGGACAACTACCAGCCTGGAAACTCCCATGCCAAAATAACTCCTTTTCCAGGTCTTTTTATAACATGTTCTTTCCTGTCTTCCGATTGAAAGGATTTTTGGCAGATGATTTGGAAGTGGATAATAAATCTAATGCTAGGACACTGCGTTCAGTTGCACAGCAATTTCCTGCACTGCTCTCCCAAGGAAGTTTACATATTTTTGCAGCTTTGGTTTCTCCTACGGACACATCAGTGGCCACCCCTGACACTCCTTACAGTGCTGCCTCTGCCTGGACTGGCAACCCTGTTAAATTTTTAAGAAGAAAAGCTATTACAGGTTTTTTAGGAGAAAAAGCTGCCTGCTTGCCCGTGACCTCACCTCCAACCCAGGCTCTGGAATTTGAAGGTGTTTGCAAAATCCCACCCCAGATTCTCACCTAAATATCCTTGGCAACTTTTCCAGTCTCCAAAAACCCACTCATTTGGAAGTTTATAAGGAGCAATGGTTTCTTTCTGGAGGTGGAGGCTTTTGCTGCATCAAAGCCTGCAGATATCAGGACGCTGATTTTCAGTGGTGAATAAAGTGATTCCCAGGCACTCCGTACCACAGGAACTACAGGGAGGACTGGAGATGTGGGGCCATTTTTAATTCTATGCTAATTATCGCAATAAAAACCAGATCCTGCAGCGGAAGGACGATTCCGGGAAGAAATAATCATCCATCTTTTGTAGCTGTAGCTGTGCTGCTGGAGAAGCAGCTTATTTACAAAATGGCAATCTCCAGAAAAAGGCTGTTATCGCTGCCTGACAAAGCCATATATTCTGATACTGTCCAGGGGGGCTCTGCCTGGGAAATTCTGCTTTGAATCCAAATGCTATAAACCTCAAATATCGAAAAATCACATCCTGTCCAACAAAAACCAGCTGTGGGGCTGACACAACCCACCGTACCACAGAAATGATGCTTGGAGATCCCTGCTTTGAAATCCCTGCTTTCGGTTTAGAGCAGGAAAATCGCATGACTTCTCAATTATTTATATGTGAAAAGATGCTTTTAATAAAAGCACCAATGGTGTGTAAGCAAAAAATGAAACTCCTAAAGCAGAATTTCTGCATTTTGTACGGTTGCTTAAATGTGGATGAGGAGCATCTTTTTTTCCCACCTGGACAAAAATATCCATCGTGCAGAATGACATGAAAATGCTCTTTTTTTCCCCTAACATGAACCTGCAGAGTAGCTGTGAAAGGGGTGAAAAAACCCCAACCAAGTAGCAGGACTGCAATCTGTTCCTGCTCCCCCACATCCCACTGTAGTCCCTGAAGAGCCTCTAACAGCAGATTGCACTGCCAGACTACCTCATGGAGACGAGAACCTGCACTTTGGGCCACAGCCAAGCAAGACCCCCGGCGCCTTTTTCCTTGACTGTCTTCCTCAAAGAGCTGCTTCTGCCTGGGAATGCCACCACTGCCAGCTCGCTGCCCATGGAAAGGGCTCTGCTCCACATTCTCCACCTCTCCTAGCAGGGTATCCACCTGCATCCAAGATGCCAGTGTCCAGCATTACCAGGCACGTTCCTGGGGAGCTGCAGAACAGCTCTGACACACCGCCCTGCTGTAATGATGGAGCCTGAAGACGGGAACATTGGACCGCAGGGACGGCATGTTGAAAGCAAAACATTTTATTACCATCAGTTAAGCTTCATAATGCACACTTATGAGTAAGAGAGAGGTTATATGGAGATCACTTTGCTCCCTACCAACTGCAGCTTCTGGGATTAAATGCAGCAGCTGTTGAGCGGAGCGTAACGGGACCAGTGGAAAGAAAAGGAGAATAAAATACATTTGAAACGGCAGGGGGTAGCTTGGCAGAAAACAGGCCCCTGACTTGAAATTCAACGAGAAAGCCTGTCTTCCTTCCAGCTGTACCAAAAGCCACAGCGTCCTAGACAACAGCTGGTGACCAAGCACTGCTCTGGAAGCCAACTCAACACCCACCTCAGCATCTCCCACCTGGTATGGGCGCCACAGCTCCAACATGACATGGCAACATCAGAGGGGACTGCTCTTCCTTGGGGGGCAGAACACCTCTGCAGCCAGTGGATCAAACACTGCAAAAACAAGAGCTCCTGTCTGATCACACCCATGCAGGTGTCCCTGGGAAATTCTGGTGGCCAGGAATGCAGAAAGGTGGATGACAACCGGGATCTATCCCGAATTCAGGGTGGTGCGTTATCTCAGTGACAATGCAAGGCATGCCTGGGCTTGACTCACATGTATGATTTTTGGTTTGTTTTCTGTCTGTTTCCATGTAATGTTTTTGACAGTAAATACAAGCCTGAGATGGTTTCTAAAGAACACAAGTTGCTTCCAGCAGAAATTGCCCCTTCAATCTAAGATCCAAAATCCAGTTATCTTTCCTAGAGGTCAGAGGCTATAAAAAAGCTATTCTGGACCATCCACTAGAGTCACTTACACAGTTTAACAGAACCAGCTTTTTTAGCACAAATCAGTTTACCTTCCAGCCAATCTTCCACAAGCAGCTTCAAATTGTATCAAACCCTATCCAGAGGAATGCTCTGATCTCCCCTTTCCCAATGTTATGGATCTCATTTCACAATAGTTTCTGCATTCAAACAAAATTCAAAGGAGAAAATGCCTTCACTAGTGAAAGAGGACTCCAGCTATTGCTAGCACAAAACGACCAATTTTTCTTCTTCTAACAAACAAACCACTTGGATAGAAAGGTGAGAAGCTCTTGGAAGACTGAAAGCCTGGAGGAGGCTGGTGTTTAGGCTGAGACAAGTGAAAACTCCCCATTACTTGGCCTCTTGCTTGTTCTGTTTTGCACAGAATCTTCAGCCTCGCTGAAGGGAAGAGGCCAGCATGGGTTTTGAGAGCACCTCAAGGGCTTATTGCAGCAGCTCAAGGGCTGCAGTGTGGAGGAGGAGGATGAACTTCCCTCTGTGGGGAGCCTGAGAAGGGAGGTTTGGGGAGGTAATCCCAACTTTAGAGGGCATGTCCTAAGAACATGAAAGAGGTGAGAAAAGCAACAAGTTCAACTGCAATCGGGTGCTGCAGAGAGGAGTAAGTGGGCACCACCTCTGCCTCATGCTCTGGATTGGGGGTTTTCTTGCAGTTTCACACCTATCAGCACGAAGCACGCACTGCCAAACAGACACTTTTAAGCTGTTCTATAAAGAAAAGTCTCTCTAATATGCCTTCACCAAGGTAACCCACAGTTAAAAGCTGGCAGCAGCCACGAAAACATTCACCAGGCGACTCTAGCACCTCCATCCTTTTTCTTAATTCTTTTTATAATAAGACAGCTAGAAGGAACTTATCACGGTTACCTCAAAGGGTTACCCCTGACAGCGCTGAAGGATGACTGTGCTGACATAAGCAATAAATGCAGTTACAGATGCAGCAGGATTACGTGCAGACTGTGTGCTGGCACACACCGCTCCCAGGACAGACATGTCCATATGCTCTCCAGAGTGGATGCACCAGGCAAGAGCTAAAAGTCCCATGAGGCAGAAAAGGAAGGATGAAATAGTTGGGCTGCTGCTGTATCCAGGATAAAGCTGTAACCCTGTGAGTTACACTATGACACACAATACCTGTGGGTGGAGGTCCCTCGCCTAGCTCAGGTCTCTGCTGCCACTTCGACCCAGGTCCCACAGGCAGGCTCTGGTGGTCCTTGGTCTCTTGTTCCCTCTGTAGCAACCACAATCAGTACAGGACTGTAAGAGAGTAGACAGGAGCTTGGCAGAGGCACAGCTCTTATCCCCACATCTTCATACCTGCGTTGCTGTGGGCATGCTCATCCCACGTGCCCAAATTTACTAACCCACATCAAACCCCTGGATCAATTCCCAAACTGATATGGAAGCACCTTGCTGTTACACTGGCAGACAAAAGTGCCTCTAATTACTCTGCACACCATTCAGATGTCCAAGGGAGGATGAAATCCTGGCACCGTTCAAAGAAACAAAATTAAGGTTGTATAAAACAAAGGATCCAGGCACAGCATCGAGCTGTGGCGAGAAGGAAGAGCCTCAGCTCAGAGCAACACTTGCAGCAGATGCAGCAAAGCTCATCCCTGGGGAAGCTGTCAGACAGTGTCTACAAGCGAGATGGTGCATGCCGGCTGCTCGGAGGAAGCAGCAAGTCTGTGATCAGCACATGATCAAATCCGCCCCAGGGAACTGGCTCCCTACCCCACATGGGAACCATCACGGAGGGAACGGTTAAATAACTCCCCTTTGCTGCAGCATCACCCCAAGAACCTGCCCCAGCCTAGAGCTAACATCAGCCAGAGCCCCACTGCCCATGCAGACACGGGTGAGAGCTGCAGAACAGGGTCCCTGGAGTGATTAAGGCCAAAACATACCAAAAGAGATGCAGAGGAAAACAACAGCCCAGGAAAAATGTAACCTGCTCCACATCTTTTTGTCCTACATCAGCTGCAGCAGTTGGCAAACGTGTGGGGAGGGAACTGAGGCACACTGGGGCTTTGCACAACATTTCCAGAGGGATTCATAAGCAAGGCTCAAAAAGAAGAAAAACAAATTAAGGGCTCTTAAGCCAGGTCACCCACAAGACATGAATAGGATTGATAAATACTCTTAGTGGTCCAAATGGGAAAAGGAAAAGCACAACCAGGACTGGGCCCTGCCAGCAAAGTGAGAGGAAAATGTCCCTATGCACTGAGCCATATAAACACCTACAGGGGTTGCTGCTTTAGTGACCTTGCTGTTTTGCAACCAGATGGAGCAAGAAATAAAATGCCAGTTTAAAGGATATGCTGTGAGGTAAGAAGCACAGAGGTTCGGTTCACCTTATGAAACATGGTGCCTATTCTCAGCTTATAAGTAAAACACTCAAGCCAAGAAACTCTTCCTCTAATTTTACGAGGATGGGGGTATTATTAAAGATGCTTAAATTAAAAAACTTCATCACTTACTACAGCGATGTGCACATTACCTGAATAGCTGGACCTAGGATAAATCCCATTGCCAAGAATGGAATCAAATCCTTGCCCTCTGTTCTTGGCTGTCAGTGGCCTCTGCTCATTCCTGCTGAGACATCTACCTGGGAAAAACTCTTCTAAAAGTGCCACCAGCACAATGCTCCACTTTCCAAACACTTTACAGTGTTTACTGGAGTCTCAGCAAAGAGATTGTCATTGGAGGCAGCTCAGTTCCCTCGCAAGTACCTGTCCTGAACAGCACTATGGAGATCTTGGGAGAATTCAAACATCTGGAAGAAAAGAAAAAGCAGCTATCATGGTGGCAACCTGAACAGAAATACACCTGTTGAGTGCACACTGAGTCCCATTTACTCCAGAGCACTGCTCCATCACCTCCCTGCCTGAACATAAGGTCTCTGGCCTTAGATTCCCTCTGCCAGCTTCCCAGAGGAGAGACTCTTTAACATCAGGTACTTCCCAAGCAGGCAGCAGCACAGGAAACTCCTCCACGCTCCAAGCAAAAATGACAATTTGCAAAGCAGCAACAGGTCCAAAGGGAACTTGCAGAGACAAAACAGCTCCTGTTCACCACCAGTTGCCGAGGGAAGCGGTGGGAGTGATGCCAAAGCCAGGCTTTGCTCCCTGTGAGCCCTCTGCTTTGCTCCCGTGCTGTGAAGCTGTTCGGGTGTGCTGCTGCCAGCACACAACGTGCTCCAGCTCACCCCTTACAGTGCTAACATGGAACAGCAGGGATAATTAATTTATGTTAAAAATACCAGGGCTGCATTGGCACATTCAGTCTTTTCCCTAGGAAGAGGAGGGAAGGAATAGCTGCTTGACAGATGTTGGTCATATGCTTAAATGCCCTTCTGGAAGGCACTGGGATATACATGTTGAGCAGAGACAGGGTGGAGGGGGAACCTGGAGGAAATTCTCTCTAGTTAGACCTACACACAGCTCTCCTTGCAATAAAAATGTTACTAAGGAAAATTCCGTGAACTATTCATATAATAAGAACATGCAATCCTTGGAGAGTTAGGAACACAAGAGAAAACCTGTATTTCCAAATATGTTGGCATAGGGAGCTTATATTGTCACTTGGTGCTTTCCTTACATTTGTGTTTAAACAGGCTCATCAGAAAGGAACAAGAACATGATGAGAGCTAAAAATTACCCTTGGTGGAAAGCTTTGTATTTCCTTAGGAAAGGATGCAGAAGAGACCTGACAACAGCCCTTAATTATGTGTAACAGCTGCAGCAGGGAAGAAAATAAACTGTTTCCATAACTCCTCTGGAGAGCACGGCCTGAAAGGCAAAAAGCAATAGAATTAGATGGAAGGAAGGGACTCATGGACTGGGCAGCAGGAAAAGTATCTGAGAGGAAGCAAGGGGAAGCTTGGGGAGGGAAGCTAGGAATATCTATCATGGGAGATTTGAAAGAGCACATTTTTGCCAGGTTGTTCAACTTGGGAAAAATATGGATGATTTTTGCTGTGTGGGCCCTGAAACGCACCATGAGAGGCACCCTCATACTTGCAAATTTAGGTTTAGAGTCAGGTAGGTTCCAAACCTTCCAAACACTACGTTACACACCAAATTTCTCCCTTTTTTCCTTTCGGATATCCTCAGTATTGAACAGCATCAGAGCATCACAAAAACTGATGCTGAACAAGCTCGTCTTCTCACAGCCCTTTGAGGTAGGGAGGTGACATTCACCCCATTTTAGTGGTGAGGAACACAGGCACAGGCAGGATAAAGCCAAAGTGATCCCATCCCCATTACCAGGAGGCCCAGCTTGAGATACTGACAGCTTTTCCAGAGTCCTCGCAATTATTCCAGCACTTCACTGGTTCAAAGCACAGCTTTCAACAGCTGTTAACACCGTGCTGGGCTCAGGAAAACAAAGGCAATACAAGTGGTGATCATGTGCAGAGTCTTGTTAGGAACGACACAACCCCTTTTGCAAAGACAGGCACACAGAAATTGCTTCTTGAAAGCTGCTTTCTTTCCCTCTGATCCCCTCTGGCCTTCACCAAAACCTTTCCTTTGCAAGGAAAAAGAGCAGCTGCCCCATCAATAACACAACACTCCATCACTCAGGTGGTTTGCGGAGCAAGGCTCCGGTGAAAAGCACTGAGTGTCCATAAATTGGGATGGCATGAGCAAACCTTACAGGTCACCAGCACTTGTGTGTTCCCCTAAGCCACTGCAGGTATTCCTGGGCAAGCCTCCCAGCTCAGTAAGAGCCAAGCCACTTGAATCTTAAAAAACAAGGTGGAAAAGCAGTCACTCCATCCAGTGGGCACGCTTGGCCCTGATGGGTCTGTTGGCAAGATTAGACACTTGCAGAGCATGCACAGTTCACAAAGAGCAGGGCGAAGCAGCCCAAGAGAACCACCCTGGTACCCGAGTGGAGCATCCAGGCTCCCTGCCACCTTCCCCAGCTCCCCAGGACTCCAGCACTGACGGTGCCACCTATTCCTCCCACTACAGATAAAACCATCGTCATGCTCCGTGATTCCCTGGAGCACGGATCTTGTCCTCGCTTCCCTCCACCCCCTCCTGCCTTTTCGTTCCTCTGCCTCGGTGGGAAGCTCTTACTCCCCCTCTCCTTCAGCATTGTGCCAACAACATGTGCTCTGAACAAGGACCAGATGGGAATACTTGTAAGAGCCTGGGGTTAACCCGTGTCTTTTATCCCACATACTCTCTGCTGTTTTGAAATGCAGATCCTATTGCACACGATTTGCAGTGTAAAGATTTAAGGTTAGTAGTAGAGTATGTTGATATTGCTTGTGAAATCCTTGCTCCTATTGCACGTTGAACATCCCCGGCGTGGGAAACAGAAAAGATGACAGGTAACATGTAAAGGTCTCAAAGGGAAGGACCTACCAGAAACAGGGAAAAAATGACTACTTGTAATATGCCTCTGTCTATATACATATCCAATATTCCTCTCTCCCTTGCCTCCATGTCCGTTTGTGCCCACATGTGAAAGCACAGATGTTCTGTCAGCGCAGTGCTGAGTGGGGCTGGGCACAGCGCCGCAGCTTGAGCCGGCTGCCAGCAGCCAGCACTGAGGGCAATCCTTGCTTCCAATTAATCTCCGCGTGGCAAACTATCAGCCATGGAGGAACAGACACAAACTTCTGCCTGCAGGATGGATTTCCCTCCCTGTGGCTATGAAATCCATCTGACTGTGGGTAGCCAAGGCAGGAGCCGCTATCCCGCCCTGTGGAACACTGGTAGGTAGGATGGGTCTGAAACACCTAAAAGATGGAATCTGTCTTTTCTCATTTACGGTGGTTACTCTGTACAGAGTTAGCAATTTTCCATGTGCCACTCCAAGCGTTTCGAGGTAGCCTAGCAATTAAGAAAATGAATTAGCAAGTCATTAATGATGGTTTTCTTGGGGTGGCAGCCAGGCCCCTCGAGGCTAGGCCAATATGAGCACAACCACATTCCACACGCATGAGAACACCAGCAGTACCTCCACCTTTCTAGAAGATCATGCACATGAGAGAGCCCCAGGGCTGCAGGTTCAGGTTCTGCGTGATGCCTCCCTCGGCATGTGGAAGGAACGATCTAATTACATCCATCACAGAAATGCCAAAACGACATCCGGCTTATAAAACCTCAATTTATGCCCTGACATTTCTGGAAAACCAATTTTTAATCCATGTCATCTATCAGGAGTTCTTGGTATTTTATTTCACCTCGATGCTTTAGAATACTGTTGCCCTTATGGAAGTGCAGGTGGGGAACTCAACACAGGCTGACAAAATATTAGGAAGAAAAATTGGTGTCAGCCCATGAAAGCTTCTGCAGATTTTGGAGAAACAGAGCAGCAAAAGATCTGGCTTTAGGTTTTTCCAAACCACCCGAGTCCAGAAGCACCTTGTCCCCTGGCCAGGGCTTTTTTCTTGTGGTCATGACAGAATTCAGCCATTTTTGGACAAGGCTGGATCACCCCAAAACAACCCATTTTGGCAAAGGCTCTGAGGTGACAGCCTTGCCCAGGTATAGCTTATGATGTAGCCTCTAATTCCACTCTTGCTTGAATAAACTCTTAATTTCAAACACAACCTTTCCTTGAAAGGAATGGAGGGTAGGAGTGGAGAGGTGAATTTTAAACATCACAAGACATTAAGTAATTAAAAATAAAGGGCAATTTAATTTTGGAGGAAGCAGTGTAGAAAATTAAACAGAAAGTCTAATTTTCTTTAGGAACTCTTTCATAAATCGTATATATCTACTGTATGTACAGTAAAAGTGGGAATGCCATGGAACTGAAACCACTTATTATGTAATTTTTGACCTGGTGCAAAATCTGCCCAATAAAAATACACTATAATAAACCTTTTTCTGCTATAAAAATTACTAGGATTGGATAACAGGACTGCAAGTCACATAAGCACTAGGCTTCCTAACCACCACCAACTCCCCTCCCTGGGAGTTTAGGTCACTTCAATAGGCCGTAGGGGGGAAAAAAAATGATGCAATTACCAGACTATGACATCTGTAGCTGAAAAAACAAATGTGCTGACATTGATTTTGGTAATTGCTTGGGGCTTTTTTTGTATAAAGGATGGGATTTTAATACTTCTGCTTGGGATTTTATGAACATGGTAGTACAGACTTGCAGAGCCAGGGCTTGTAAAATGGCATGGAAACGCGACGTGGCCGGGAGTACCTGCAGCTGCCTCTTCCTTACAGCTCTCACCTCACCTCACTGACGCCTCCAAGGAAGGGTTTTGCCTTCTTGTAACTATGTTTTCCCTTTCAGCCTTGCTGAAAACCTAAGGGATGCTCACGAGGGCCGTGACCGAGAGCTCACAACCAGCTCTGGGTGAAATAAGACCTTCATCCAGACCGGTGACAGGAGCAGACATCCCCTCCTCAGACTGCGCACTTCAGATAAATAAGATTATTTTGCTACGAGCTACTACAGGCTACAATATACTCACATAAATATAGTAATGCTTACATGTGAATATGGATTGGTATATATCGGATACAGATAAGAAACACTTACGACAACGAGTAGATACCGATAACTGCTGCAGCTTCTCGCTGGCTAAAGTCCCTTGTCCAGGCTCCACGTGAGGAACCCACGAGGGTGGGTTTTGCCACCCCCTCGGAGTGCCCGGTGGGCCGCCCTCACCACACCAGTGCAAAACGCTTCCCGAGCCTTCCACAGCTCTGTACTTTACCAAGGAAGCCAGCTCGATGGGCCGGGCTCAACACAACATCCTCCCAGCTGCGAGGCAAGGGAAGCCCCCGCAGCCCATCCCACCTGGAATAAGCTTTTTAGGGAGCGCCTCACCTTCTGCACCAGCAGCAGGGAAAGCCAAGAATGAGGGAGCTGCTGGAGTTGGCTTTGTCAAGACTACACGTGAAAAGCCCAGTTTTAAGCCTCGACAGCAACACAGGGGGCCCGATTTGAAGAAGGGGTGAGGAGCCATCGCAACAGCAGAGCAGAGGATGCTCGGCAGCTCTGCACATTGCAGCTTTAAAAAACCAAATCATCCCACTCATGGTGGCTCGAGAGGATCCTCAATACAGCACCTGTCCTCCTCTAACATAAGAGCAGAGCTGGACCAAGCAGGTACCACAGGTCTCTAACAGACACGTGCATGCAGGAGACAGCTTCTCTCAGCATTAGACTACGTTATCAAAGCATCCCCTTACCAGAGTGGGAGCAGAAATGCGCTCCTGATATTATTTACACAATATAAAGTGCATTAGGATTCAATCATTCAAATGACAGACTTTCTGCCGGGACCATACAATTTTGAAACAGAGGTGAGGGCTTGAATAGGAAATTCTCTCATGAGAAAAAGAGGTTCAGACTGGTGCTCTTCACCCTGTCCTCCTACGGATTGTTTTTGGCCGTTCTTTCTAGTGCAAATAAGCTTGTGTTTTCTCAAGTTTAAGGGACATGGCAGTTTCAGGGCACCAGGAATGAACATTTAAAATGCATCAGGGATTCGGTGCTCCCGAGCATCTTGCTGGGCCCTCCTGCACACCAGCAGCCTGTGTCACCACCACGCTTGAAAGCTGGAGACATGCTGCCAAAAATACAAAGGAACCCGTTTCCAAATCTCACTGTTCAAGACTTGCATTGCTGCACTTGGAGTCCATCCCTTTACCCTCCAACCCAACATCTGCAAACACCAGTGCTTTCCATCATGGTGGAAACCTGTAGCTACTGGTCTGCCCATGGGTGATCAGCAATGAACGTGAAGATCCCGATCCAGGTTTGGATACTAAGGTGCATCCCGTGCCAGGGGAGTAAATGCATTAGTGGACCCTACAGGATGCCTGCGTGGCAGAACTGAGCCTGGCCCGGTAGCCAGCAGACACTGGATTCCTGGGTGATATTTACAACAAACTAATGGCATCGGAAGGCCAATTAATTAATAAAAGATAAAGGGTTTTTTTAAAAAATACGTAATTGTAAGGAAAGCCATTTTGTATCCTTTTTTCCTTTTAAAACGGTGAAGAAAACATCCCTTTCCAATGACGAGTAATTTCCTCACCAACACTACAGGAACACAGGGAAGGCATGATCAGTTACAACACAAGTGGTCACTTGGGCTAATTCCAACGCAGGAGCTTTTACGATCCCTTGAGGCAAAGGTGGGCAGGGATGGGGAGATGTCGAGCTTGCAGGGCAGGAACGCCACACAGAAACGGGAAGGAGAGCGTAAAAAGTTTGTACATTCATAGCTCCAGTTTGTTGGACTAGAAGTGAATTTTTTACCTCAGGCACTGTGACGGGCAGCAGCAGTCAGCGATACGCTAACGACTCATTCACTAAATTCTGGTTTCACACCAATAACAGCATGTAGAGTTATTTTAATGGTGGGGGTTGTGGTTTGCTGTTTTTTTTTTTAATTGACCTGTTAAAACCATTAGGACCAAAGCCATGAGAGCAATGATGAACCAGTACCTTGTACAACTCCTGCTGATTCATCACGGTCTGCAGGCGGTTCAAGTGATGGAGCGAAAACATCTCCTCCAGGTTTGAGAAAGGACCTGAAAGAGCAATCTATGGAGAAAGGGATGGGAGTTTTTGACTGTAAGCCAAAGGCTTGGTTGCTGTAACTGCTATATGTGATTTTAAAGGGGGAATCACCTAAAACAGTGAAATTAAATTTCTTACTTCTTGTCACAACTGTAACATTTTCCTAAAGGTTCTTTGGTGACTTTGGTGCAAGCTTTTTTTTTTTTTCTTTTTTAATTTTTTTTTTTAAAGTTAAAACAGATCGACTAGTTTTAGTACCCAAACTAAAGTCCAGATTATCCTCTTGGTTCCCAACCCTGCCTCCCCAACCTTTCTCATTATGACATTAACAGGCAATAGCATTCAGATCGAGTGTGGCCATGCAGGTGGGTCCAGATTCAGAGCGGTGAATGGTCTGGTTGGAGAGACAAATATGTTTCTTAAAAGATTAAAAAATAAAACATGTAATGGCTGCATGGAAAAATAGCTGGTCCCGTGCACACTAGGCCACTCTGTAATTAAGCAATTTGAATGATTATAAATGTCTCATTGGACATGGTAATGCCTATTTAAAACAAGCTTATAGGTGAGCAACATGCTACTCAAAGTACCCCGAGCTCAACCAAACTCCCACTGGGTCGGGGGAAAGGAACTGGTCGCCCAAATGCTGGACAAGCCCCTTATGTTATAAATATTCACGTTTGAAGAAACAAAAAAAAAATCTTTCATCAACCTCCCAAAAAAGTAATTGCACACATTTTCCCTCCAGGCAGGGGGTTTATATCGTGAGATGTAAAATTTACATCACAGGGACTCTAGCTGGGGGTGGGAGATCAGCACTGGAACTGCTCAGTGACAGCCCCAGCTCCGAGCAGGTGGGAAGGGGGGTGATGGCAGGGCATGGATATTACCTCCTAACGACAACACCTGTAAAACCAACACGACAGAAAACCCGACACAGTATCCACCACGGCTTCCGAAATGCACCACAGGCAAGCATGAGAAAGATGCCTTTTCATACGAATCTCCAGTGGTGCACCAAACTCCCCAAAGGTCTTTCTCATGCCCAGGTTGTTTTCCTGGCACAGGTAACACGATGACCCCATTAATCTCACGTTTGGGACAGAAGCCGAGAGCCTCGGTCGTGCCGTTCCCTTCACCTCCCAACACCTGCTCCACAGTCGCCTGCTGGAACCCGTAACACACCTAATACAAAAATACCTTCTGAAATTTTGGACAAAATGCATTAAAAAGAAAATAAAATAATATCACCAGCCTCACACAGGCAGAACATGGAGATGAGGAGTGGGTTATTACTCATTGCCACTAATTCAGAAGGCTTAGCACTCGAGCAGAGCTCTGCTATTCTGGGATACTCAGGTTATCCAGTCAGCACAAAACTACGGAAAGAGTAACAAATCTTCTGCCCTTCACCAGCACGAGACCATGGTCTGACTGGTTATCGAGGTTTTACCCACACAGACCATTGTTTCCCACCCAATAACCAGCAGATGCCCATTTTAAACCCTCTCTTGCTCCTCACACAGACCAGCAATTCACGTGGAGTTGATTTAGGCCGTGAATGCCCTGCTGTGATGCTGCTTGGCCTTTGGACCGAGTACAGCCAGAAAAGTCAGTCCAGGAAAACCCGTGATAAGCAGAAACTGATACATTTCATCATAAGGTTTGGGGTGGGGTACTTTTGTATCATGTTTAAGTGCAACACAAGCCTTATCTAAGATATTTAAAGGTCAGAGTGCCGGATTTTGTTTGTGCTGATACACAAACTTCCATACTCTTCAACACTTGAAGCAGCTGACTCATACAGACTTGGGAGGCTGGTCCTTTCCTAAGACATATGGAGATGTTTTGGGCATAATTTAACATGATAACCAGACTCCTATAACATTACGCACTGGAGTTAGCAAGAACTACCAGAAAAGGACTTTACAAAAAACTGGGGCAACTTGGAATTACTATAGGTCAGTCCCTCTCACCAATTTCTGCTTGTTATGTCTCGCCAATTGTCCAATGCACTCTATTCCAGACCCTCTTGCTCTTCACCACTGTCCCCTCTGGCATCCATTCTTTTTTCTTTATGGCTGTTGTAAATTCTCCTCATCTCTTCTTCGTACTTGATAAAATTTTCCCCGAACCGTGTCCACGCTTTGTATGGAACTGTGATGGTGTTACGGTAGGGCGGCCTCACCTCACTTACCTTCAGGAAAATGCCGTACCTGTTGGACCCCACGTCGAAGTAGAAGCGCTTGTTGTCCACTCGGAAGGAGGTGCCCTCGGGGAGCTCCGGGGGCTCGTCGCCTGCCCCCCGGCGGTCCTCTATGTCCCCCTCGCCATACTCTTCAATCAGCTGGACCAAAGCATCCCTGAACTCGATCATCCCTTGCGCCGGGAGGACGATCGTCTGCTCCTGTCCCAAGCTGTGGCCAAAATACCCCATCATGCCAGGTCCCCTGCTCATGGTTTGCCTAATCCGCAAGAAGCGTCCGCGCTGGTTCTCCTTCAGGTCCAGGTAGTACTTCCTGTTGTCCCTCTCGATGTACTCTGTTTTGAGGACGCTGTGAGGGGGCTCTTCGGAGCCCACGGACACCGGGGGCGAAGGCGGCGGGTGCTGCTGCCTCCTCCGGGGATGCTGCTCCTTGTCATTGCTGTGCTCGTGCACCCGGTGGCCGTGGCCACCCTTCAGGCCCAGGTGGGCGTAGTGCTCGATAAAGTCCCCCAGGCAGTCCTTCAGCTCGGCAGCCACGGACAGGGAGAGGGTCAGCTTGCTTTTCCTGATGTTGTCCTGCCTGCCTCTTCCTATCCAGACCTCGGCGATCTTCAGGAAGCGGCCGCGGGAGCTTTGCTTCACATCCAGGTAAAACCTCTTTTTCTGAATGTCCACCCTCTTGGAGGCCAGCTCCTGGATCTCCATGCAGCTCCCCTGGGAGGAGGCCGGGTAGTGGTACTGCTGCTGGGACTGGGAATAAATGTTCCTGTGCAGGCCAGAGCCTCCCAGGTTCCTTCCTCCTCCTCCTCCTCTCCCTCTTTCCATCTTTACCAATCAGCTGGAAATAATACACAACAGAGACACAGATGACAACATCAGCATCAGGGGCCTGCTTGGCTCCCCGGCAGTGGCTCTGCTCGGCGCTGCTCTCCCTACAAAGGCTCCTGCATCCCTCTCCGCTGCCACAGCACGCAGCATCGCAGCTGGAGGATCCCAGACACTCTTCCCCTCCCGTGCTCTGGCTCAGACATCCTCCTGGAGAAGGGAGTCCTAGTTCCAGCAGCAATCCAGCCCTCTTTGCCCTGCAGCCCCTGCCAGCTCCCCTGTCCTGCCCCTCTGGCACTCCAGACCCTCCAGCTGCCCCAGGGGGGTGGCTTATGGTGCTCCTGTTTTGGGGGACATTCACACTCCCCCCCCTCTGGCTCCTGCTCCCCACTGCAGGATCCATCCCCGTGTCACTGCATTCCCCCTCCATTACCCTGCTCTGCTTTTCCTCCCCAGGGCACTGGGAGGGCACCCGGATCCCCCCCAGCACTGCCCTCCTGCCCCCTGGTATCCCCAGAGCCCTCCCAGTGCTGCACCTCCTGCCCCAGTGCTCCCA
>WBMV01001808.1:4771-74845 GCA_013396655.1 Campylorhamphus procurvoides | reverse complement strand
TGGGGCTCTGGGGGGACTGGGGCGGGAGGTGTAGTGATGGGGGGGACTGGGACAGGACATGGAGCGATGTGGGGCACTGAGGGGGCAGTACTGGTGGTACTGGGAGCGAAGGGGTCACTGGGAAGCCGTGCTAGGGTGGTGGGGAGAGCAATGGGGGGGCACTGGGGAGGGCAGGACCTGCCCAGAACTGAGGGGGCATTCTTCCCAGTGGAGAAAGACGGCATTTTAGCCACGGTGTGAGGGCTTGGCTGCGGCTCCAAGTCTGCTGCTGGTTATCCCGAGGATTCCCGTGCTGGGTGTTCCTGAGTTCCCATTGTTGGCCTAATGCTGGGCACGTGGGGGGTGCTGCAGTGGGGTACAAATTCAGCAGTGAAAAGGTGGGTTTCAGGGCTGAAGAACGTGATTGTCCTGGGATTTCTACTCTTTTTTTGTGAGGAGGTGCAGCTGGAAAATGTGTGTTAAGAGAGTAGTGGCCCGGTTTGGGTTTTGGAGTGTTCTGAGCATGTGGGGATTAGTGGGAAGAAGCAGGATGAGGAACTTTTCCCCTGTGAAGTGTTTTACTCCTCTTCCAGGGGTGGAGTTAGGGTTAATTAATGCTTAATTAACATATGAAGTTCAAGTTTTCCATAACTTTTTTCAGGCCTGACTATAGTGCAGCTCACCTTTATACAGACTGACTTAATTTCTTGGTTTGGTTGTTGTTTGTTTTTTTTTTTTTAATGCAAAAGGAACAGAAATGTGGAAAATATGGATGTGGTAACTGCTGGTCGGCAGGATAAATACCCCCAGTGGATGCTTACACAGAGCCAGGAGGAAGCTTTGTGGGATAAAAAGGTAGGTGATGGCTTGGGGAAACTTTGCAGGCTTCATAAAAACCAACTTTGGAGCATGTACTCTTAGGCCAGTGCCTCTGGTCTCTGATGTTTTCAGCTGTAAATTGTAATTAAATGTAGCTTCTCTTGTGTAATTTCTGCCTAAATCAGCTTGTTAATCTCTTTTTCTACAGTCAAATATTGTGTGTTGCTAAAACATCACCTGTTGCCATTATCTCTGTTGAAATTTCTTCCTGACACTCTTGAATTTCAAAGCATTCAAATAGAAGGGAGTTTGGATGTGTTGCTCACGAAGAGTGGGTGTTTCTCATTCATGTGATTTGGGAGCTCCAAAGGGAATGACCTTGAGTTGTAGCCTGGCAGGGGAATTGGTTCTGGGAAGGCTCTTTGTGCATTTGCACATGTTCAATATTCCAGGAGGTTTTGCAGCTCAGATATGTCAGAAGAAAATAATTGTTCATCAATTTGTTGATGTCCCAAGAATGTTAAAGTGTCCTTGGGTTTTTTCCTGCATGTAGGAGCAGTTCAGTAGAAGGGACCCTCCCCCAGTGCCTGAAGCAGCTATAAGAATTAGAAAATTAATTAATGACAGGAAAAGCAATGGACTCAGTTCAGCAGTTTTTCCTTCTAGGAAGTGGGAGCAAATAATTAGTAGGTTGGCTATTAAAAAATAACAGGTGAAAGTGCCATAACTGTCACTTGTCTAAGCAGAGAAATGGGGGCAGAATCCAAATATTTTGACAAAAAGGGTGTGTCAGGCTGGCTGGGGTGGATATCTGGGGAGTGCAGCTGTGGCCTGTAACTCCCAAGTGTGGTTTGACAGAAGCCTGGTGTCCAGAGGAGTGTCTTGGAGGATGGGCTGCCATTCCTGGAGTTCTGTGGCTCTGTTGTTTACAGCTGTGAAGCCAATGACTGTTCTCTTCTCTCAGAAGATATCAGGTAATGGCTCTTAGTCCGTTTATAGGGGTTTTTTTTTTTAGTGCTTTTGGATTTGGCTCATGGGAATGGCTTCCCATTTAGGTTTTTATATGGGAGGTGCCACTGCTGAATCTTGCAAGTCCCTCAAAGCAGAAGCAGTGCAGGCTCTAATGCAGGTTCTTTGCCTTCCACAGTAGGGATAATTCCATGAGCTTCAGTGACTTCATGGGGAAGTGCAAGCTGAAAGAAGTCAAGCACAGGTGTTAATTCCGAACTGGGGGACTTTGAAGAAAAAATGATAAATTTAATATCCCCATTTTTTGTGTATCTGAGCTCATGTTACTGGGGAGGAAAAAAATCTCAACAAAACTTTCAGTGCTGTGGGATGAATAAAGAACAAGCTTTCAAAGGAATATGGGATAAATTAACAGTGTTTGAAGGGAATATAAACTATTCCATCATCTTTTCTATCTGTCTGTCCTTGAGGCTTGTGTGGCAAGGCTGTGGTGGTGGTGGGCTAAAGGCCCTGTGCCCTGTGATGCTGAGAGGGAAGAGGTAGGGACCTTGAGAGTTGAGCCAGGGAAGAAGGGAGGGGTGGAGGGAAGGTGTTTTTTAAGATTGAGTTTTATTTCCCATTATTCTATTCTTATTTGATTTGTAATAAGTTAATTTTGATGTGTGGTGGTAACTGGTGAGTGGGCTCTCTCTGTCCTTCTGTTGACCTACAACCTTAATTATAAATAAGATACTATTTGCCATCAGGTAAGTTCTACTTTTGAGCTGTTTCAGAAATTTTCCCTCCTTATGCTCTTGGGTTTAAAATGCTTTGTGCCCTGCCAGCATGAAAGGAATGGGCTGTGATTCTCTTCATCTTTATAGGTGACTTAAGGTTGGTATTTCAAATACTGGTAGAAGAACTAATAAATGTGAGGGATGTGTGTTTCTTTCCAGGCAGAGTCTGTCAGATGGGGCTGCTGTTGGATTTGATGTTGAATGGCCACCGTCATACATGAAAGGGAAAATGGCCAAAATAGCTGTGATCCAGATCTGTGTTACTGAGGACAAGTGTTACTTGTTTCACATCTCTTCCATGGCAGGTACTGTACTTGCTCCCTTCTTATTTAGGGCATGACTACCTCTTCTTTCTTGTGATTTAGTTTGCACTGAGCCTTGAGCAGTGGCTGATAAATCACACCACATTGGATAGCAAATATCCATCCGTTTTCTCCCCTTTCCCCGCTTGTAATACAGGGATTTATTCTAACAGTGGTGCTTACATATCAAGACCATCTTAGCCCCACTGTGTGCTTGAAGACAGCATGTTGGGTTCTGAACAGGGCAAAAAAGTGACTTGAGGTTTGTTTTCCTGCCTGGGAGAGAATGTTTTATTCCATTTTTAAAAATTTAACTCCCTACTCCTGTAATGAGTGTTCTGTTTAGTGCCAAGACAAACAATGCACCTAAGTAGAGCAGACTAAGTTTTTATTTATTTTTTTCTTTAAATTTGCCTTCAACAAACCCCCTCAAAAATGATGGCTCCTGTGCTGTTTGTTCCCAATACCTGCTTTTTATGACATCAGTTTTGGGAAAGAATACTGGATACCTGGTGTGCTGCAGCTGTGGGGAGAGAAGGGGGTGTGCTCAGCAGAGTCTGAATTCGTTATGGATGTGAATAAAAGCTTCCAAATAGGGAAAAATAGCAATGAGGGAAGGAGGCTGCAATTTTACAACCTTTGGTTTAAAATGTGAGATTGAAACTATGCCTGTGAGAGGTTTCTGATTTCCCTGGGGGCCTCACGCTGAGGTATAATAGCGGTAATTTTAATGTTGGTGTTCAATCCTTTGTCATTTAGAGCAAATGGGGTGGAAAATTTAATTGCTGGAGGCTATTCCATCAGGAGCACAGGAAAAAAAAAAAGCTGTGAGGAGAGGAAGCTGAGGGAAGAAGAGTCATAAAGAGCTGAAATGGTTTCAGTTCTAGAAGGGGAGATGTTTGTGTGTTGATCCTGTCGCAGCAGAAGATGGTGTTTCCTCCTGCAGTGTTTGCCAGAATTCCTGTGCCTGCCAATGGGAGGTGCACTTTGAAGTCATTGGGGTGGCAACCATTTTGCAGGAACCACAGCCAGTTTCTGCTTATTGTGCCAATACATTTGATCTACAGAAATGTAAATACTGACCAAATTAGCCACTTAAGGCAAAAAGGTCTCAGCAAAAAAAACTTTGTTCTGCAGGAGCAAGAGAGGGTTCCTGGACTGTGTATAAAGGACAAAAACTTATTTATTGGGAAGATGGTTCATCATTTTCCCCTTTATAGTCTTTTTTTATTTCCTTACAGTCTTCTCAGTGTGATTGTAGCCTCTCTGTACTCTTCAACTTAGACCCTTTTGTTTGTGAGTCACTTTTCTAGGAATGAGGTGGTGGAAATAGGGCACAAGTCCTCCACTGGGAAGTGCCCATCTTTAAAGGTTTAGATGATCATTTTCTTAGGTGAAATGTATATTGCAGTGTTTTATTTGGCTGGATTGTCTCCTTTATGGAGGACTTCTTGTCTCTTTTTATGGCTGAGGTGCTTTGGAAATGTACTCTCTCTGCATCTTGCAGAACCAGGCTCCTACAGTTTTGAGGGTTTTTTACCAGTTATTTTCTAATTCTCTGGGTTGGACCTCCAATTTGCCAGTCCACAACAGAGCTCAGTGTGGCTGTAGCTACCAATGTGCCTCTACAGTGTCAGTGGCAGCCATGAGAGGGCAGAGAGAGCTGTGAAAATTAATGCAAAAATTGAATCAGCCATGCCAAGTGTTTGTTGAAGTACATAAATACATATTGCAGGACTGGAAAAGGTGAAATTTGAAATCACAACCAAGGCAGGTGCTAAATACTTTGTGTTTGTAGGCACTGGAATTGCACTTCAGACTAACTCAGGGTGTATCCCGCTGTGGGGTCCTGAAGGTATGGATTTAAATAAGATGCTCTGAATTTTAAATGAGGATAGGCACAGAGGGGAGGAGAAGACTGTTATTGTTCAAGGATGAAGTGTTTGTGGTTGTTCCCTCCTGTAGAAAATGAAATGAGAGTGCTGCCTGCTTTAATTCAGTCCTGTAAGCTTGAAAATACCCCCTGATCCAGGATTTCTATGAATTCTGTTTAGCAACTGCTGTTGTTGGAGCAGCCCAGTGTTAGCTCTGAGTGTCCCCACAGAACCTGTACTCCTGGTGATTTCCCATGCTTAAACCATTGCCCAGAAATGGGAAATAACAAAAATTGGAAAGGAATGATGTGGGAAATACTAAGATACTTCACTTTGTTTCATGAACATTCAATTTTGAATTAAAACGTCTCGCAGTTAGAAGTTGTCTTTTTTGTCATTTAACAATCAGACAAATTAAATAAGGTTGCTTAAGTGGTTTTTGCTTGGCTTGTTTTCAGTTGCAGGATGAATTTGTGTTTCAAATGTTTCCTTCTTGTTTGTCTTGAAATGATCCCTCAAAACCATTTGGTATCTCCAGTCCTTTGAGAGTCAAGTCACACAAGCAGAGGAACTTGGGGGGCTTCTCCTTTCAAAGCAGATGGCCTTTGTGCTTGGGTTTTGTCACTTCCACTAGACTTTCTAGCATCTTCCAGTATTTAGTTTCTCATGTTTGGGCTTAATCTATTTTAGGTTTTCCCAAGGGACTCAAAAGGCTGCTTGAAGATGAAACAATTAAAAAGGTTGGCGTAGGAATTGAGGGAGATCAATGGAAGCTGATGAGTGACTTTGAAATCAAACTGAAGAGCTTTGTGGAGCTGGCTGACGTTGCTAATGAGAAAGTAAAACTTACAACCTTTTTGTTGTGGGAGGGAATCTTGTTATTGTGCTGTTCGAAAGGAGTCTTCCTTGTCTCGATAGGAGTTAAATTGCAATAGCAAACATGTCTGTTGGAATAAAGCAGAGATCCATGGTAACTTATTTAGGAACAGTTTAACAGCCTCTCTCAGAGCCTGCAGAACTGTCTTTCAGTGAGCCAGTTCTTAATGAACATTTGTTCCCTTTGCAGTCTGTTCACCTTTAGTGTTTACAAGATATGGCTTTTGAATTCAGCTGCAGGTGCTTTTTCTTTAATTCTTGGTGGTGGGCATTGCCAGAGGGTGTCCAGTCAGGATTCTGCTGGCAGTGGTGTCACTGTCCCAGCTGTGACAACCCTCTTAAGTAGGATACAAGAAGGAAGCCTTCCTGCTGTGGCCTGCTGGGTGCTGGAGGGAAGCATCAAGGTGTTCCTTCGAGTCCTTCCTGTAGAGGTGTTTGCCACACAACCTGGAGCTGTGGAAGTGTCGTGACTTCCATGGTTCTGAACTTGGTGTCACTTCTGCTCTCGTGCAGGTGCAGTTTTTGAACACTTGATGAGCTCTTGTTTACAAGTCATGCTGCATTTGGCACCCCTTGAATTTCAGCTGTTTCAGAGATAATTTAATGTAGGGTGACCTGTGCTGTCTTTATAGGGAGAAGAGCAAAAGGTTCATTTTTTTCTAGCTCATCCTGCCTGCTTCATTTCTAGCGTGTCCCTTAAAGCTCCTCTCTTTTTATGTGCAAGGCTTTTCCTTACCTGTGCTCTGCCTCTCCATGCACTTGGCATTCCTTCTGTGATGTACCATGGGCATTTGGGGCAGTGTGGTGCACATGAACCACCTTCAAATTCCAGTTCCTAGTGGGTTGGAAGTGACACAAATGTAACTGTTTTGTTCAAGCAGTAAAAGGAGCTGGTACTTCTCAAATTTGGAGTTTCCTCAGTCACCACCTTTTGTTTTTATACTGTCACTTGTGATAATTTGTTATGAAGATGAGCAATGTGATCTCAGCAGCTTAAAAATCTTTTGCTAAAGAGAAAACAAACCAAAAATAAACTTGAAAGTGAAGCTCCAGAGAACAAAGAATGGGTTATATATATTGGCACAATGCGGGGGGCAGGGCTGGGCGAGCCTAAAAAGAACAGTTGGGAACCTTTGTATACCAGATCTAAGTGGAAGAGCTGGTAATGCTGCACTGCTGCTCTTGGGCTCCACAGTTGTGCATGTTTTCCAAGCTGGAATAGCAGCAGGCTGTGCCCACAAGGCCTGGATCCTTGGGCTCTGAAGGAAAGCTTCCCAAACTGGCTGTTAAGACAACAGTGTGTAGCAACTGTGATTGACAAGTGATTGCAAAGAGTAATTGGGAGCATCATTGTGGTGGGGTGGCTTTTGGGGACTTGGGAGGAGCTGCTTCCCAGCACTCAGGGTAGTGGTTTGTGTGGGCTGTTGCTGAGCTCTTCTGCTTTGTGCCTGATTTCAGGCTGACAAAAGATGTCAGCCCTGACTGCTCCTGTGGTTTTATTAAATCAATCCCTGGTGTTTGATAGGGAGTTTTTCTAATTAGAAAGGCAAATAATAGAAAAGTCCTGGAGGAGAGAGGGGGTGCTATTTAAGTCTAGAGCTTTTATTTTGTCAACCACAGCCTGCTTTGTACAGATATTTCCTATTTTCTCATAGTGTGACAGTATTGAGAACATTTACTGCTTTGAAAAACGAAGTGTGACTTGACTAACCCAGAGCTCTTTGCTTCTAACGAGGGGCTAAGTGCAATTTATTCTTTCTGGGGATACATTCGGCCAGGTCCAGTTGCTTTTCCTTTTAACCAAATCCTGGTTTGGATGTTGGGTTTTTTTTTCCCCAGCTGAAGTGTAAGGAGACGTGGAGTCTGAATGGTCTGGTGAAACACCTTTTTGGGAAGCAGCTGCTGAAGGACAAGTCTGTTCGCTGCAGCAACTGGGAGAAGTTTCCACTCAGTGAGGAGCAGAAGTTGTATGCAGCCACAGATGCCTATGTAGGTACCACGAGGGATCACCATCCCTCCTCTGGGAATGAATTCCTTCTCTAATATGCTGTTAGCTGCTGCTTTTAATGCCTTTCTGATACCTAGAAATGCTCTGAGATCCTCTGTGCACACGGGGTGGTGGAAGGTGGGAATGCCACCAAGGAGGTTGCTGTCCCAGTTCCTTGTCTGTCTGAGGTTTTTCAACCCCAGTGCTCATCCAGAGCTTCACAGGATGTTCCTTGGGCTTGGAATGTGCCAAGTGACATGGGCACAAAGTATGTCTGAGGAGTGTCTGTCCACTTGGAATCAGTTCAGGTTGTCCCCTCAGGGAAGTGAGTTTTCATGGAGCAATCAGGGAGATTTTATATGTGGAGGAAGTCTAAATTCTTGCAGTGTGATTATCCCATGTAGAAGTAGCTTGGCTGGTGTGTATTTAAGGACAGTAACTGCTTACAGAAGTCAAGAGAGGGTGATCATTAGTATTCACTTGTCCCTAAGTGTTTGCTGTAGCTTGTTACCACTTTTGGATGTGTTTTCTACTGTTTTTTGTTGTCTTAACTGCTTATGAACCAAAATCCTGCTAAATACAGTATGTGATATGAAACACAATACAGGAGAAACATAGTGTGGATTCTCAGGCAGAGTTATTTAGTTGCATATGGGTTTTTTTGTAGCTCTGTAGAAGTCCTTGGTTTTTCATTACTTTGAAAGCAGTGTGGTTTCACCAGTATCCTACTGGTTGCTGCCTGCTCCCTGGGAGAAAATCCTTCCTTATGACAGCAAAAAAAAATCCCTTCAGGCTTTTATTTCTAGGATTAGAGCAAGGGAAGTGGGACAGAGGTCTCTTTACTGACTCAGGAAAATGTGGCATGTTTTCTGGTCCAGTTAAACCTCCAGTTTTGAATGGTTTAGCATCTGTGAAGGCCCAAACCAGTAAAGACACTTTTTTTGATGCCTGGTTCAGCTATTGTAGAGTTTTCCAGGCAATGCATTGTTCCCACTATCCTCTGTTCACCTGGATTGCCTTTTGGAGCCTCCCAGGAAAACATGAGGGAGGAACTTGTTTCTTTTTGTTCTGAGATGCTTTGGTTAACATGTGTAGCCTAATTAGCACATTCCTGGCTTTAGGCTGTGTTTTTCTCTTAGACCTGATTATTCATATCAAGGGAAATATTAAACACACTGAATCCACCTGGGTAGGTTTGTAGCTCTTTCCTGGAGCACTGGCATGAAATCTGAATGAGGTGAGCAGATGGTGGGACTGGGAGCTTTCTGTGTGCAGCAAACTTGCCAAGATGCCTGTTCTGGGATCTATGCATGAGCATCCCAGTCCAAAGGGGAACCCAAGTCAGGATTTAAGCCTTTTGTGCAGCATTCTGTAACACTTTACCTGGTCCTGGTGAATGATGGAGTCAGGAGGGGATGAAATGAGCCAGTAATTTGCTGTTCACAATGTGTTTGTGCCATGGTTTGCCTGACTAATTCCTGGTTTTTGTTTGGTTTTGGTTTTAATCTTCATGATATTGTTTCTCTGCTACTGGGTACTAATTATTTCCTTTCTCTTGTAGGCTGGCTACATAGTTTATGAAAAACTGAAAAACATGAGTAACAGTGACCAGAAACTACTTTGTGCAAGGAAAGGTCAGTTATGCTTTCAAGCCTGAGGAATTTATTCAATGTGCAATTGCATGTTCCATTTCCCAACAGCTTTTATAATATCAGGATTGTTTGGCTTTTCTTGGTGGTTAGAGATCACTTCCAGAGGGAGCAGGCAGTAAAAACCCTTGTAAACCCAGGGTTCCTGTACCCTGTGACTATTTTCCATGCAGTCCTGGGATGCTGTTTGTTTGTGTGTCTCTGCTGTGCACAGAGATGGGAAGAATTCCTGCTGTCTTTCCAGTTTGTTTATGGAAACACTTCAGTGACTTAATTTCAATTCTGCTGATGCAGGGACAAGAACTCACATTGGTTTGTGGCCTTATTTCTTCCTATGAAGTAATGCTTTCTTTGAGACATATAAATGGGGCCTAAATGTTTTAGAGCAGCTAAGCATTATTTACTTCATTAGAGAAGTGATTTTAATATCTTAGTTCTTGTTCAGTTCCATGTTTCATTAGGGAAGTATGACAGGTAGCTTGGGGCTGAAAAGGAGGCTTTTGTCTTCCTACCAAGACAGAAGTGGCCTTGCTATCCCCTTAAGAGCTGCACTTTTTTGATCTTGGTTTAGAGGATGTCTATGTTAGCAGCTCTTTTTTGGGAGCTGGAAGGAAGCAGGGAAGGATCACTTTGTGGTGATCTTGTTGTATCTGTTTTCCCTGAGCGTGTGTAATGGAAGAGATGCAATGCTGAAGCACATGGAAGCTTGGCCCCATTCCCTGGGTCCTTGATTCTCAAGCCCTGGAAAAAGCTGTCTTGTCAGCTGTAGATCTTGTAGAAATGCAGTTACTGGAGTGGGACTTAGTTACATATAGATGTTAGACCCCAATTATTCTGAAATAATTACTGGCATTTCTTGCAGTTGACATGTCTAAGGATGTGAGGGAGCACCTGACTTCACTGGCTGCAGAGATAACAGACCTGGCTTCCCACATCCCTGACTCTTCTGGACAACTGGAAAAATTGCAGAGGTCAGTTTTTTGCCAGCCTGTCTATTTTGCCTCTAAAATCAGTGTTTTGCTCTTGATCTCTGAGGTCCCACACATGTGAGTGAACAGCCATCTCTGGCCTCTTCCAAGAAAACATTGCCTTTATATGTAGGAATACATGTTTTCACTGGTCTCATTGCAACGGGTTGGACACTGAATTTGGCTGAGTTTTAGTTCTTGCTGAAATGCAAGACCTCATTTCATAACTACTCAGGACTCCTGGGTGACTGCCCACTAGGAATCTGGGGACTCAGTGTAAGCAGGGGAGCAATACCACAGTGGTTTTGGAGGGTTTTTATAGGTTTTTGGGGTTTTTTCCAGTGTAAAGAAATTTGATTTTAAAGAAATGGAATTTTCTTCTCACCAAAGTGGAATGCTGGTTGGATGTGAGTGTTTGTGTGAAGTTTGGGACAAATTCAGTCTGGAGAGCCAGATTACTTCAGACTCCTGTGTTCTGCTTGTAGCTCAGATGAGTGTAGTAACTGCTCTGTTTGACCTCCCAGGGCTGCAGAAATCCTGGCTGAGATATCGGGGAATGTAAATGCCTTAAGAAGCACACTGTTGGGTTCAGGTTCCCCTTCTGGACTGGAGAGCAGCTGTGGTGCAGCTCCAACAAATTTTGAAGCCAAGTCAGCAGGTGCTGAAGCACAAAATGCTGAATGTGCTAAGCAACTTGAAGGTGACTTCAACATCTGCTCTGATGCTACACTGGCTGCCCTCTGGGAGGGAGAAAATAATGGAGAGGAGGCAGAGAGAGGTAACACTGTGGAAGACAGGGCTGCAGCAGCCAGGTCTGTGGACAAAGCAGAGAGAGATGACTTCACATCTCTGGACATCACTGAGCAAGAGCTTCAGGTCTTGGAAGGTCAGGCTGCAAAGGAGTTGGTCAGTGAAGCTGCACCTGAGGTAATGATTTTAAAAATGTTTATTCAAGTGTTTTGGGAGAAGGGCTGAGTCTGGGAAGTACCTGTGGAGGTGGTGAAGTGCAGAGCTGCTCTTCAGTCCTGTGTTTGGAAGGGTTGGTACCCAGTGCAGGTTACCAAAGAATTCCTTGCAGTGTGGGGACCAGTTTTGCAGTGGAGCATCTTCAGCTTGGGCATGAAAGAAAGCAGGTCTGCTTCTGAGGGATCTACAAATTAACAGTCCTTCTGTCTGTTTATGCCTTCTAAATAAGATTAGTATTTTCTTATGTTCCAGGTGTCACACATGTGGTGATACTTCAGGGTTTTTTGTCTTGCTACAGGGCCTTGTTAAGTTCTATTATTTCTATTTTTAGTGGAGAGGCTTCAGAGCTGAATGTTGAGCTTAACTATTTCTGGTGAAAAGTAAAAGTGTACAGAGATGGTTTGTAATATCTATGGAAGCTTAGAAGGTTGTGGGTAGAACAGAAATGGCTTTGCTGCTAATAAGAAAATCCTGGGGTTTTCTTTTTAGGAGGAATATTCCACAGACAATGAACAAAATGTTTCCTGTGTCATCGAAAGTGATGAAGAGCTGGAAATGGAGATGCTGAAAGTGTGTGCCTCGGGGTTTATTTTTCCATTTTTCTTTCTAAGGGTGATGCTGCTCTTGGATCACAAGAGTGGGGCATAGCTGAGGGGAGGGAATATCAAGTAAAACAGTGTTGCTTACAGAAGGTGGACACAAGACAAATGTGTGGATACTCAAAGAATTCAGTTTATTGGTGTTAGGCTTCAATGTCCCTTGCATTTTGTAGTCTTTACGAGTTCAGTCTTGATCCACCCATTAGATTTGTTTTAACTAGATTAAAACATGTATATCCCTCTATCATGTTACCTCAGGTATGCATTTTTGTCTACCTGTTCATGCTCAAAAGTAACTTTTTATGAATTTTTCAGTCTTTAGTTGATGTAGATGATTCTGGAGTTGTACCTGAACCAGAGTCCACTAAAGCCAGGAAAACTCCTGACACAGAAGTGCCTGTAACAGCAGATGGTGATGAAGATGAGGGTATTGAGGAAGAGGAGGAGGAGTATTTTGGTATGTGGTTTTGGTTGGTGTTTTTTAATTTTTAGTTCATGGTTAAATAAATAAAACCTCTGACTGTCCTACAGAAGCACAACAAGGTTTAGTTTCTTAAAGCAGAAAGATAAAGCTCACCTGGGTTTCCAAGGGAGAACTTGGACTGTGTGAAGGTGGCACCTCCCATATCTGTTCTGTTCTTCCATCTTCATGGCAGAATCCTTGGGGAGTTCTGCCTTGGAGGTGATTTGGAACTGATACATGGGGACTGTCTCTCTGGAGACAAATCTAATGGGGAAAAGAGGCTGAAATGTGAGGAGAAATACACCTTGGTTTGTTTGGATTAACCTGATCTAAATGATGCAGTTATGCATTACAGTCCTGTTGCTGGATCTCATTAATCAAGCCATATGTTCTCCTCCTTGTAAAAGGTCTCTGAGGAGCCTGTTTGCTTTTCTTATTCCTTCATTCTAACCTGTAAATATCTTGAGTTTGATGTCTCTTTTTTCACTGGAATTGCCCAAATTCTAAGCCCCGGGCGTCATTAACCATGAGCAGACTGTTGTTTGTCAAGACAGTGCTTCATCTTTTAAAATTTAATCCCAGATGAGTGTTTTTTCCTTTCCCCCTAAAGATCCACAGCTGCCAGAGCCTGGTGAAAGCCACATCACATGTCTGAAGACCTATTTTGGGCATTCTTCATTTAAACCGTGGGTATATCTTCTATTCAAATGGACACTCTAATTTTCTTTCCCTTTTTTCAACCTGGATGATGTTTTTATTAATCCATACTTGAAAAAAACCCACTAACAAACACTAACCTAAATCAAGGGTCCTGTTTGCAATCTCTTGTGTCGAGGATAACTGATGCACAAACACTGTGAGAACTGCAGTTATTATTTGTGACCTCCTGTGATTGTCTGCATCAAATGGTGTTTGCTTTAGTCCTGTTGGAGATCCCCACTGTGACACTCGTGGGCCTCCCTGCAGCAGTCTGAGTGGCTGCACTGTGCAGAGACAACACTCTAAGGCAGCCTCAAGGGGTTCTTTAGCCCACAATTCAACAGAATAGGCAGTTTCAGGCAATTCACTTGTTCTGTGTGGTGGCAAAAATCCAAGTATTCCCTTTTGTTTAATTTAAAGGGTCCAGTGGAAAGTGATCAATTCTCTTTTAGAAGACAGAAGAGATAATCTTGTTGTCATGGCAACTGGTAAGTTACCTTTACATCCTAAGAAACAGCAAAAAAACCCATTCCCTTTTTTGGGGAGAGTAGCCTAAAAAATGTGGCTTTTTTTTTTAGGGGTCACCAAGGTTTTAGAGCTGTTTATAGGTGCATAGGGAACATGATGTCTCACTTCTGCCCCTTTTTCTTTAAGGCTATGGAAAAAGCTTGTGCTACCAGTTTCCTCCTGTTTATACTGGACACACAGGAGTGGTCATCTGTCCTCTTATCTCCCTGATGGAGGACCAGGTGCTGCAGTTGACGTGAGTACTGTGGTGGCAACAAGCTGCTGCTGTATTGCCTGTGGAAACACATGGGTTGTGCCTGGGGTTTCCAGGGGAAGCTGCTTGTGTGCCAGCTGGAGGGTGTATGTGTCTCCAGGAGCACCCACCAGCTGTGTAAACAGCCTCAGATCCCTGGATTTGCAAAGGATCTTTGAGGGGTTTCTGAAGGCACAAGGTGTTTCTGGGTTCACGGGCCTTCCTTGCCCAGACTGAAGTGATAGAGGAGCTTCATGGGCAGTTTTAGCCTGTGGGAGCTCTGTCAAAGTTGGGAAGGGCTTCCTTTGGGTCTGGGAAGTGACATGAGCAAGGAATAGCTGGAAGCTGCAGGCAATTCACATCAAAGTTATAGAACAGGCTTTCGAGAGGGACAGTGTAGTAGATTTCCCAAGACCTGGCTGCTGCTTAAAAAGATCTGAGGGGGGAACTTGTGGATGGCACCAAACTGCTCTTACATGAGCAGTCAGGTGTTGTCAAGATGAAAAAATCAAAGAAATTTAATATCTGATAATGCTTTCTCCACATGTACTTGCTTCCTATTGTAAGGCCTGTTCACTTCTGACACTTCTTCATTAAAGCTGTGGGGATCATGCTGAGTTGTCTAGTTCATTCCTGCCTTGTCCAACTTGGGAAGAAAGGGTTTTTTGTGAAAGGGGGGATATGAAGATGTTTTCAAGTGAGGAACATCAATTATGTGTGGCATTTTCATGATTGTGTGCAGATGAATGGCTGGACAGCCTGAGCTCCTCGACTGAGTATTACTCAGCAGGGTGTCTGTGTGTTCAGCTGCTGCTTTGACTTTTCCACTGTTTTCCTCAGTGGAAAGGGTTTATTCACCACATTCCCAGTGGGTCATTCATTTTGAAGGCTGAGGGGACTGATTTTTTACAATCTGCTGCCACTCAGTAATTTGTCTGTCAGTCTGGCTGCTCAGCCGAGGACTGAGCAGCTGTGGAAAACAAGAGCTGTAAGAAAATGCAGTAAATCACCAACTTAAGAGCTAAAATGAGTTAGTTGAGCTGGTAATTACGGAGTCTGTCATTAAAAAGCAGCCACCTGATGGAAAATTAGCAGATGCAGCACAAGTAGCTCACAAAAGATTGAATGTCAAGCCAAAAAATGGTGAGGTGGTAATGCTAAAATCCAAATATCACCTGCATAAGAAAACAGTTAAAGAACATTCTTTTTGTTTTATTAATGAACTTGGGTCCTCTGCAAGGAAAATGATCTTCCTTTCTCTGATTCCTAACTGCAGTAATCCACTGTGGGTCTTGTGGAGGGAGCTGAAGGGGAAGTGGGAGAGCCTTTGGTTGGCAGGAAGAGCCATTGAGCACTCTTGCTTTTTCAGAAGGGGTTTTCCCACCAAGATCCTTGAAGAAAGTAGTCTCTGACCTCACAGTTTGAGCTTCCTTTAGAAATGCTGGCACAGGCTGCAAGCTAAGGCTTAGAGAGTGAATCTGTGCATGATGGTGCCCTTTTTTTTGTTTTTAATTTCTGCAGAATGTCTGGTGTTTCAGCTTGTTTCCTTGGTTCAGCTCAGTCAAAACAGGTCAAGGAATCCATCAGAGGGTGAGTCTCAGCCAAGCTTTC
The DNA here is from genome assembly GCA_013396655.1 of Campylorhamphus procurvoides. NCBI lineage: Eukaryota > Metazoa > Chordata > Aves > Passeriformes > Dendrocolaptidae > Campylorhamphus > Campylorhamphus procurvoides. Next base: position 59,548 of record WBMV01001808.1, on the reverse strand, counting down.
TGGGTCTCAGTGTGGCTCTTCTGGAATGCGTTCTGTGGTCTTCACTGAATTGCTCTTGGTCCCTATTAGAAATCTGGTCTTGTTCTCATTTCCCTTTTCAAGATAATCATGACTTTGTTGCATTTACTTGTCTGGGGTTTCCTCTTCTGTGACAGTGTATTTTTGTTCCTTCAGGGGTCAGTACAGGATCATCTACATGACCCCAGAGTTTTGTTCAGGCAACTTACAGTTACTTCAGGATCTTGACCAAACTGTTGGTAAGTTGAGGATAAGGTTGTGGCTGAGTTGGCAGGCAGCTCAAGTTGATGAATTTGTGTAAAAATTCTAAGTATTTGAAGATTTTTTGCACCAGTTTCTTGCTGAGGGTCATGTGGTGACTGTAAATCATGTAATGAAATTGATAAAAATTTATGTGAGGAGTGTCTTTAGCATGATCTTGGCCTGGGGATGTCAGACACTCAACTGGGAACAGAGGTGCTATAAGACTTCTGATCGTTGAATCACAGCAATTGACATCTCTAACACTAAACATTTCAGCCATTTAGTATTATTTCTCTGATCTTTAGCAGAATGTAACAATGAAATGGTGTTTTCAAACACACCAAAGCCTCTTAAAAATGCTCTTTTTATCAGAGGTGATGCAGCTGATGGACAGGTCACTGAGTAAAATGAGGGCATGTAGACTCTAAGAGTTTTTTGACCAAGGAACTGAGTTTCTAGTGCTGTAGGCAGCTCATGTGTCTGTGCTGTGGTTTTGTGCCCACCAGGTCTCACCCTCATAGCTGTGGATGAAGCTCACTGCATCTCGGAGTGGGGCCACGACTTCAGGAACTCCTTTAGAGCTTTAGGCTCACTGAAGAAGGCTCTGCCACTGGTGAGGTTTGGATATGCTGGATTTCTAAAGCGAGAGAAGGCTTTGGTGTGATTTGAGTTTGGAAATACCAGGGGTTTTGATGCTGTGCTCTGGGTGTACTGGCCATGCTGGTTTGCAGTTTGATCAGCCCCTGTCAGTGTTTGAGCTTTGTGGGTTTTTTCCCAATGCTTAAATAAAGGATATTCTGAACTTGGGCTACCAGAAACTTCTGAAATATAAACTGCTTTGGATCCCTATGGTGTGGAATGTGATGTCCCTAAGCTTCTGGTTTAACACTGAGGGGGTTTCTTTTAGCTGATTGGGTGGCTTGTAGGAGCATGCAACTGATTTCTAGACACTCATTATGCATTTGTTGCATGAGCTCAAAAATTTAGACCTGAACTTTACATGGTTTTATTGGCAGTTTCATCCTATAGTCCCTAAATGTAGCTAATCACATTGGAAAACCACTGTGGACTTGTGGAAGATACATTCAGCATAAAAATTTGTATTTCAAGGGCTCTGTGCCTTTGTGCACTTCTAGAGCTTTGGTCTAAAATGCTCAGGAAGCTGAATATTGGCTACATTTTTCAGATAACTGAACTGATCCAATGATCAGAAGCACGTTAAAGTGCCTGTTTATGTTCTGTATCAGTTTACTGTTTTTTTGATTAAAAAAAACCCAGTGAGGGCTCATGGATGTTGTCCTGCTTCTCCTTGTAGGTTCCCATTGTTGCTTTAACTGCAACTGCAAGTCCCTCGATTAGAGAGGACATAGTGAAATGTCTGAACCTGAGGAACCCCCAGGTTACCTGTACCAGTTTTGACAGACCTAACCTGTACTTGGAAGTTGGACAACAAAGTGGAGATATCTGTAGGGATTTGAAGCAGTTCCTAACTAGGAAAGGAAGGTAAGCCTGGTTTTGTTGATCCCTCAGTTTTTGCAGGTGGATGACTTCAGTTTTTTTACATGTTTCTGTTTTTCTAAGTGGTTCTGTGTATGAGTTTGAAGGCCCCACCATCATCTACTGCCCCACAAGGAAGGCCACTGAGCAGGTGGTGGCTGAATTGAACAAACTCAGCGTGGCCTGTGGTTCCTACCATGCAGGAATGGGGAGCAAAGAAAGGAGAGACACCCACCACCAGTTTATGAGAGATGAAATTCAGGTATGGAGGAAACAAAATCCACTTGGTGCTATTTATAATTGCAGAGTTTCTGGTGTTAAAAGAATTTTGGAGTAGCAGCATCTGTTACCCATTGCCTCTCTCCAATTCTGGGCTAAGAAATTGCTGGTCTGTGCTGACAGTAATAAGATTCCTGGCCTATTTTTGAAGTTTCTGTAGTAATTCCCTTAAATGCATGATATCTAAGGAAAGTAGTGGTAGCTGAAACAGTATCATCTGTCAGCTGCTTTTTCCCTAGGCAGCAGAGTTATCCTGGGACTTATTGTGATCCTTTTCACAATACATTTGGTACATTTTGAGAACAGCTACTTGAAAACAATCCTGCATTTCCACAGCGCATCATCCCTCATGTTTATAATCCTATGGCTGTGCTCTGGCCAGAATCAGACTTAAGGTAGCCACGTGTGAGTGTGGAGCTGTTGTCATTTAAGCTGAATCCGGAGTCTGTAGCAAAAAGTTGTCACTGAGAGTGTGAATGTCAATGCAGGCATGTTCTTTGTGCTCACTTGAAAACATCCAGCACGTGGCCTCTTGTTTTGCAGTGTGTTGTGGCTACAGTGGCATTTGGGATGGGCATCAATAAAGCAGATATCCGCATGGTTATTCACTACGGCGCCCCAAAGGAGATGGAATCCTATTACCAGGAAATTGGCAGAGCTGGCCGTGATGGGCTTCCAGCTTCCTGCCACGTCCTCTGGGCTGCCACAGACCTGGCTTGTAACAGGTAAAGGGCTGGGCAGGAGTGATTTGACACAACCAGAACAGTTTTGGATGCCATGTGAGGCAGGTGGTAGCTCAGCTTTGGCACGTGCAGCAGCTCAGGGCATGGGCAGAATGAGTGCTTCATATTCCCATCCCATAGTCACATGTTGTTGTCTCAGTTGGGTGCTTGCAGTGCTTACTGTGAAGGATATTAAATGAGGCAACAGGTAGATGTGTCCTTACATGCCACCTCTGAGGCTCCTAAAAGAAGAGTGATGATATCCCAGCATATTTTGCAGTCTGACAGTGGAACTGATGACAAATTGCCAGAGACTGGACAACAAGAGAATGAGAGAAACAGCTCTCAATGCTCTCTGCCCTTCTATCCCTCTTTGGTGCCTTTTGGTGTGGATCTCTGAAGTTCAGTGGCCTGTGGGGTTGGAAGAAGTTCTGATATTCTGATAGGATAATATTTAGAGGAATGTGATAAGTGCTTTTCTGAGCATGCCTTGTGCTCTGAAAATGAAGGCTATGGAGAGGCAGGCAGCTTGGGTCTGGGGTTTGTAGGGCATGTTTTCTAAGTGTTCCTGGTGAATTCCTGCTGTCTCTTTTTTGGTGTGAGACAGGGGAATAGTGGTGAGTATTTAAGGCTCTTCCTTTTTTCCCCTTGGCTGGTAGGCGCCTCCTGAACGAGATCCGCAACGAGAAGTTCCGCCTGTACAAGCTGAACATGTTGGCCAAAATGGAGAAGTACCTGGTGTCCAGCAGCTGCAGGAGGAAGTGAGTGCTGGCACCTCCTCAGTGCTTTGCCACTCCAGGCAGCTCTGATAAGAGGGCAGCTAGAGGCTGTAACCAGAAGGCATCTTACACTCAGTGTGTGTTCTGCAAGCACAGAACACTCCCATTTTCTATTAATAAGCAGTATCAAAAATACAACCTTCAGCACACTTGTACCCATACATCAAGTGCTTCCTTATTTACTTTAAACAGCCCAAACGTTTTCTACGGAGGAATCAAAGCCAAATAATTGGTTCCCTGGTGAATTAATTAATGATGCTGATTTCCACTCTGTTTTCTGCAATGAATTTCACGTGTAAATTCTTGGTCTCTTATTGAATTCCTTCCATTCCCTTGGGTAGAATCATCCTGTCTCATTTTGAAGACAAACAGCTCCGAAAGGTTTCCTCTGGCATCATGGGCACGGAAGAATGCTGTGATAATTGCAGGTCCAGGTAAGCTTTCGTCCCTGAAGACTGACACTAGAGGTTATGTTCTCTCAGACTGACTTGCAAGGCAAATTATCTAAAAGAATTGGCTTTTATGCATCTGATCTTGCAGATGTTCAGCCTGAGGTATATTGTGGAACAACTCTCTAACCTTTTGCTAATGAGTTGAGCAAGCCATAAGCTCTAAGCTAGGCTGTGGGAAAGCCTGGAAACAGAGCACAGTGACAGTTCCTGTAAGGATATAGAGCAGCACTCTGAAACTGGGAAATACTCTTATTTATCAGTTTAAACCCTGTTAGGTAATTAATCCCCAAAGAAAACACTTGCAAATGGTGTGTGGTATCATGTGCCTAAGGCTAAATTGCCCCAGTGCCCAGGGAGCTGTTCTCTTGTTACAGCATGTGCTGACCTGTGTTCTTTTAGCCCTGTTAATAATCTCATGGATGTGCTGAGGGGAATTCAGGGGATCAGTAGTCACTGAGGTATGAGCAGAAACACCTTCCTCAGTTTCTCCTGTAGTTTTACTAAAGCTTTCCCTGATGTTGTAATCAAGGATTCATTGTTCTTCCTGGTAGCCTGATACTTTCTCATCCAAGACAAGATGTTATGGTGTGTTGTTTTCTGGAAAATTGCTATCAATTCAGCTATGCTTCAGTATGTCAAGGATTAGGAAGTCTTTGCTTGGCCTCTACTGTAACTAAAGGAGAATTTAAGAGATCATCACTTCAATCTTTGCAGTCATGTTGCTGTGCCAAGCCAGATGGTCAATTTGTATTGCAGAACTGAAATCACTTGAAGGAGATCATTTTACTTTTTCTCCTTGGAAGTTATTTGTGCTAGTAACTTTTCAATGGGTTCTTCCAGTCACTAACAAATCCATTAATTTTTTTTCCTTTTGCTTGCTTAAAGCAACAGACAAAACCTATTTGCTATTAGGTGCAGTTAAAGATACTTTGTGCATGCCTAAAAAGGTCCAAGTGTTTAAATATTGAACTCAGAAGATACACTGAGACAATGTTCTTTAACAGCAGGCACCTTGAACTGCTTATTGTTGGGCTGGGCAGCTGTATGAGACATTTGAAGCTACATTGATGTAAATCATGTCTAAGTGTGGAGTACAGTGTACTGAAAATGTGAGACTAAGTCCATCACTTGTGGTTATTTCATTTAGTTATCAGTAATATCAGGGACAAGGAAAAGGGGACCTGATATGTGTGTATTAAACTTGGTTTTCTTTGCTCCTTGCAGAAGCTCCTCACATGCAGTCCCCAATGACTCTCAAGGTGACTGGCAGGATTTTGGGAAGCAAGCTCATCAGCTGCTGTCTGCAGTCAGTGCCCTGGAAGAGAAGTTTGGCACTAGAATGCCCATTCTGCTTCTGCGAGGCTCTGTAAGTGATAGCCCAACTGCTTGGATGTTTTCTTAGAGTGGAGGGGCTGTTAAATGTCCCTCCTGATTGATACAGCAAACAATACGTGGGTACACATCTGTGTGTATGCCCTTTTTCTTGGAGAGATGGATGTTTGGAGAGAGAGAGTCTGGACTTTGTGGAGCTGCTCAGCACCACTTCCCATGCAACAAATGAGATGATTGTCCTTCAAGTGCTGTGAAAATGCACCATTTTGATCATCTTGATCAACCTTTTCATGAAAAAATAAACATCATGAAAAATAAACATCTTAATACCTTAAAAATAGCTGATTTATGGATGAGTAAAGCAAATGGTTGCATCCACTGTGCCTTTGTGCTGCCCACTGACTTGGAGTAGTGAGGTGAGAACTCGGATATTAGAATGAATATAAAGGATTTCTACATATGTCTATAATTTGTTGGGAATACTAAGTAAGAAACTCACTGGAAACAGAATTCGAGTAAGAGCAGAATCACTTTGTATCTTCACAAACTGAGAAGAATGACCTGTAGTACTTGATAAAACTGGGTGACTTGTCTCTTTTTTTTAGCCTTTTAATAAGAAATTTAAGTTGCTTTTTGACACATAAGTGCATCTAGGAGAGAAATAGTCTGTAACACATTTCAGTTTGTTCATTTATGAGACCATTGGAGTAAGTGAAGCTTATGCCAGGTTTGCACTGCAATCCAGAATAGCCTTTTACTTCCTACAAGAACCTTCTCTGGGCTAAATACTATTTGGATCCTGAGTTCAGGGGTATGAAAATCCATCAGACAGGAGCCAATTAGCTTTCTTGAGAGCCTGAATCATTGGTAAGAGATGAGTAGGTCAGCAATGTTTTAAAATAAGCATAAAAACCCCACCAAAACCCACTTTGCAATGGAGGCTGGAGGAAGGAGGAGCAGAGCAGACATCTGAAATAAACTTGCTCTTGGCTTAGTACCCATGTCCTGGGATTTAAACAGGACTTGTTGTTTTTACTGCTGTAGGCTCTTTTTTTAATAAAAACCAGAATGGGTAACAGCCTCTGTTTGAACTCCTGCAATGTTAGATTGACCTCAAGTGGTCAAACCCAAACTGCACTGGTTGATTTGTTTTCTTTGCTGTGGAGGGCTGGGTCATTCTTGTGACCCCCTCATATCTGAAGGAAGATGTTCTAACAGTTCTGTGATCTCAGTGTGGGTTGGTGTGGGTTCTTTCTGCACAATCAAGTCATGATCTTGTCACAGCCTTGGCAGAAAGTGCAGGAGTGGGTTAGGTTAGAGGAGGCTCCTCACTTCTCAGGTTTCTGGTTTGGAGGTTATATATTTGAAGCCTTATTCCACAAGGACTGGGCAGATCTGACTGACTCTCCTAAAAATTCCAGAACTCCCAGCGCTTGCCAGAGCGGTTCCGAAGGCACCCCCTCTTTGGCAGTGGAAAAGAATGGCCAGAGAACTGGTGGAAACTGCTCTGCCAGCAGCTGATCATGGAAGGATTCCTCAAAGAAGTCTTAGGACAAAACAACAAGTTTGTAACCACTTGTGTTCTCACCCAGAAGGTACTTTGGGGTGTGAAATGACCCTCTGAGAGCTCCTCTGAGTAACCCACAGCTAAGCAATGCAGTTCTTCTTACAGGGTAGAAATTGGCTGTCAAAAGCTGGATCTGCCTCAAATCCAAGTCTTCTGTTACAGTCCAGTGAAGACCTGAACCTGCAGAGACCTTCTAGAAGGTAATTATGGCTCCTGAGCACTTTGTTATTGTCTGAAACCTCCTTTTTGAGGTGGCAGGGTTGGAAAGGACAGCATGTGAAGTTCTGGTTTTGCTTTTGCTTCTGGCTAAATGGAATCAACAATGCTGGGTTGGCCTCTTTCAAAAACTGATCAGCAGCCCTTTTGAAGTGAAAGAAAAATGAACTGGAGGTTGCAGGGGCTCTGCTGTGACATGAAATAATATTAGAACAAAGCTCTTCAGTTCTGACTACAGGAGCCAGTTCTGGTGCCTGCATTGTCTTAGTGTTGCTAATAAAGAAACAAAGCAGGTAATGACAAAGGACCAATTTTCTTTTGCCTTCTAATACATTTGTGGCTCTTCCAGCTTCCATCTTCTAGAATTCAAAAAATAGCTTAGTTCACCAGTAAGCAGAGGTGAAAGCTGTGTGCTCAGTGCAAACCAGAAAATTGCTTTTTATGATGTTTTTCCACTAGTGAGATCTTTAAAATCAAAACTCTTGCAAGTGTTGTCATGAAAACTGTATTTTTGTCACAAAAAACTTCAAATTAGTCTGCTTAGCAAGATATTAATTTTTTAAGGGCAATGTAGTTGCCCAAATGATTTGGTCTGGTTTGATGAACGTGTAATTACTTTTATTACAGCAGCAAACCTTTAGCTGCGCTGTCAGCACAGCGCTCCCCAGGCGCCAAAGGAGCAACACAGTCACCAGTCAAGCAGGTCTGTACCAGTACAACCTTCCTGCACTGTGATCCATCCTTGCTCATATTGGAAAAAACCCCTGCAAATGTCCTGTGGTGTCACAAATTAGGATTTTACTGTTAAGAGCAACCTCAGTGAAGAGATGGTAAATCAGCATTTGTCTTGTTCTTTTGGTTTTTTATAGATGTCCCTATATGAGATGTTTTCCTATGAGAGAAAAGGTAAAACTCCTCCAAGAAGTAATAACATGCTTAACAGGTACAGTACTTGAAATTAAAATGGAATCACCTAATTTTGACTGTGTTAACACTGCTTGTAGGGTGATCCTTAAAATGAGCATTCTGCTATGAAGTGGCTCTGAAAATAGTTAATGTATTAACAAAAGACAAGTGCCTGAAACTTGCATTATATTTCAAAACCTTGAGCTGCTACAACACTGAACAATTAACATCAGTTCAGGGCTCTGCCTTTCTGCACTGGCCTAGAGAAGACTGAGGCTAAGTTGAGGCTCCCTCGGGTCAAAAGAAATCAAATAACCTTGTGCAAAAAGCAGACCAGGTAATTTGTTTTCCTGGCTTATGTGCTGCTTCAGATTAAATGCACCTTGTATTTCTGAGTGGGTTCCTCCTTCAGGCCACTGTTCTGATGCTGGCAGATGACAGGAGGAGAGGCTGTGTCACTTAAATGAATAATTGTCACTGCAGCCATGTGAAGATGAATTGTGTTGGGGACAGCTAAAATCCAAATCAGGTGGTGTTTTGCACCGTGCTTAGGAAAGGATGCTCTTAGTGCAGCTTGTCTGCTAACAGATAGAGCAGTCTAATCAGGGCAGTGTCATCAAGGGCAAATGTTCCTGAGTCTGGGAGCTGTGCTAATTCCACTTGGAGCACAGCAGCTGTGTCCCTGTCACTGATGGCTTTCAGGCTATTAGTGCTGTTTGCCAGGATTCATGTTCTCCATGGGGAAAAAATGGAAGGTGGGATGGCATCAGAATCATGTCCTGAGTAGGCAAGTGCTTTGTGGAGCTTGTTTTGTTCAAGTCCATGAATAAATTGATCTAATGTAAGGCTTGCTTCACACTTCTCTACTTTTTTATTTCAGTGTTCCAGGGCGTTCACCACTGAAATCTCCTTTGAAGCCCCAAGAACCAGATGTTTCATCCCGAGAAAAAGAGCTGCAGGTAAGCTTTTTGGGGAGAGGGAGGAGATCTCTGAATTGCAGTCAACCTTCAAAAAACCACAGTTGTCCTATGTTAGAGCAGCTGGCTTGGACAGCTCTTAAAATTACTGAGCTGTTTTGAATACAAGCCCTAGAAGAGGAATTGAAATATGTTAGGATGAATTAAAGGATTGCAGGGGTTTTTTTGTATACTAATGGAACGATCAGGGAAGTGGTAATTTTTCCTCTTGTATTAATTATACCCATGAGTGATGTAGAGCTGCTTCATGAGAATTTGGCTCCCTTCTCTCCAGACTGCTCTCTATGGCAAGCTGCTGACTGCTAGACAGAAGGTAGCTAATGAGAAGGAAATTCCTCCAGCTGTCCTGGCAACCAATAAGGTCCTGGTGGAGATGGCCCGGATCAGGTAAAGCCAGCATGCAGGCATGTTGTACAAACTGGGGAGGCTGCAAGCCAAGGCACAAATCCCCCTTCTGCTTCTCTTGGGAGAAGGGGATGAAATGTCCAAAGTGCCTCTCCTACCTACTAAAAGCCATCAGACAGTGTTTTGGGAATGGGTGTGTTACTGCATGGGAGAGCTGGGGGCTTATGTGGGAGATAGAGGGAAATAAATGTCTTGTGGTAAACTGATCCTCCCAAGTATTAAGGAGCAAACTTGAGCCTTTAACTGTGGTCAAGCTTGCTGATTCAGAAGTGCAAAGAGTGAACTTCTTCAGTTGCAGAGATGATGGTACAGTAGTCATATTTTCAAGTTCTTATTAATAGATCTGTGCTCCAAATGTGTCCTTCACAGATGCTTGATGTTTCCAAGTGTTGGCATAGCACATTTTCATGGTTTTGTATTCATCCTAAACCAGGCCTACAAGTGTTGAGAATGTGAAGAAAATTGATGGTGTATCTGAAGCCAAGTCCACCTTGTTGATCCCTCTCCTGGCTGAAATTAAGGACTTCTGCCAAGTCAATGGTTTGCAGGTATGACTTACTTCAAGTATCTGATAATTTGTAGGAGTCTTAAGGATGTGATTTGGTTTGTAGCAATGGGACTCCATAGAGTCCCATTTCTATCTTTTCTGCCTCACAAAAACAATAAAGATCTAGGAATGGGAACCAAATGACCAAATGCATTCCAGTTTTTCAGTTGTTTTCAAGAAGTCTATGTTGAGATAAAGTTCAGCTCAGATATGGGATTTGCCCATGCTAAGCAACAGACTGAATGCCACAACTTGTTCTGATGGAATATTTTCACAGGGAATGAGCAATGCCTAAGATGTGTTGACCTGGGCATTGTTTTTCTGTGTTTTTCTCTTCCAAGTCCCTTGGACAGCCCATGCTTGTTTTAAGATGGGAATATGTGGGTGTCCATCTGGATTCCCTCTTTGCTTTGTTTGTAGAACATGGAGTTGGGGTCAAAACCAACCTCCACAGAGGTGAATAATTCTGTTTATGTTACTTAGTTTCAAAAATGGGAGGGTGACTCATTGCTTGTCACTGGGATATAATTCTTTTAATTCTGCTTTATCCCATTTAGACTGACACATTCCCCACATCTGCAGCTAAAGATCAGAAAGAAGCATCTCCCTGCAAGTCTGCTGGAGCCCTTTCTCCCTCAGAGCATGTCACATATATCCTGTTCCAAGACAAAAACCTCACTCTGGTAAGCTCTTCCCTGGGGATGCCTTTTACTTTGAAAACTAACAGCTTTGCTTTGCCCCTCCCAAGGGTAAACCTTGTCAGATGGTCCCTCAGTTAAGTATACCTAAGGACAAATTAACCACAAATACTTGTACAGCTATTAATGGGCAACTTGATGCTCTGTATCCACTAATCCTGATGATACGCACAGTGTGTGTATTCCATGGGGAGGAATCAATACAAGTTGGAAACCTGGGGTTTTTTGAGGAGTACAAGACACCAGTTGGAAATCTGTCCTCCAGGAGTCCAAGTTTGGGTTGATGAAGTTGGAGGTGTTTTAATTCAAGGCAATTTAAGAGAAGAATTCATCCAAGATGTGAAAATGAGAGGGATTTGTTTTAAGTGCTGTTATTCATGTTCTGCATGGATGTTGGGAATTATGTGGGCCCATCCAAGGTGGGGTGCACCACAGCTGCTTAGTCTCAAGTTCAAGGGAAGGTGTTGCACTTAAGCTGTGAGATAGTTTCAAGAGGAAAAACTTCCCTTGCAAGCTGGAAAAGAAATGAGGTCACTGTTATGAGTAATGCAGGGTTTGGGGGAGCTGCTTTGCACTGCTGTGTGCTGGTATCTCCTGATTGCTTGTTGAGAACAGGAGTTTGCCAGGTTTTTCAGTTGCACTTCAGAGCCTTCTGCTATGTCAATCCCTTGTGCCTTTGTTTCCCCAGAGGGCTATAAGTGAGTGCAGATCTCTGCCTCTTGCTGTGGTTGGCACTCACCTGTTGCAGGCCATGAAAGCTGGCCTCCCTGTCAGCCTGGAGCGAGCAGGATTGACTCCTGAAGTTCAGCAGGTCATCACTGATGTTATCCGTAATCCTCCTGTTGACTCAGGTGAGTCCTGTGGAAAAGACTGAGGTATCACTCTTAAATCTATATTTACTTGAATGTTTGTGGGAAAAAAATCAGCCTGACAAAGTATTTCTGTCAGTACCAGCATCCTCAGAAACCACACTGGGAATTTATCCCATGATTTACAAGTCAAACCTATAGAGTGTTTTATTTTCATATCTTTTTCATGCCTTAATCCTGTGCCTTAATAAGGGGGGACCAATGTGTGTTACAGCATAACTGAATAAGGGCCAAGAAGCTTAAAAACCAATCTGTATTGTATTTTTTTTCCCAAGACACTACTAAAATTCAAGTAATTAGAAAACTCGTCCCTGCAAATATTGAGCTGTATCTCATCAAGATGATGATTGCACTATTGGAGAAAGAGGACAGAAATAAGTCTCAAGATGGCTTAGGCATCAAAAGGAGGCTGGTGTGGCCAGAAGTACAACAGGAAAAAACAGAAGCAGAGCAAGCAAGCAGGGAAGGTGCCTTGTGGAATAAAACACAGGTTAGTAAAAGAAGGTATAAAACTGTTCTTGTGTAAAATGTGTTTTCTCTGTAGGAGCAGACTAACAGCCCTGTTTTGTTGTTACTGTTTACAGCAGTGCTTAGTATCTCCTTTTCCCAATCCATCTCTCAGTTTTGAGTAGAACTGCCTCCTTCTCCTCAGAGGAATGCTCAGAGCAGAAACAGGATTCTTTTTGGAAAAGTATTGACTGAGGAAGAGGTCAGACCTGTGCAGCTTAGCTGTGATTTGTCACACACATTCCATCTTCTTCCCAGTATGAAGGAAACTTGGATAAGTTGGATCCCTCACAGCCACCCAATCCAGGCAGTGCCCTTGTCTTGCTTCTGTACATTAGTGCCTGATCTGGGAAAATATTCTCCTGCTATGCAGAAAGCAGGAAAATTGAGAGAATGAAAAAGACAAAGGCAATGCCATCCAGGAACGTCTCAGTGTTTAGATTCCTCTCTTGCTTAAAACTGCTGAGAATGAATGCGTGTCATGCCATAAGCCTGACTCCATGGGGACAAATCTTGGGAAATAAGGAACTCTTTGAGAAAGTCCAGGATAGTCTGAGCTCTCCACTGGCCTCTGTGTCCCCCAAGTCCCAGCTGAGAACCCTATACAAAGGGTACCCTGCACTGAGTGGCTCCTGGGGGGAATGGTAAAAAGAAATACTCAACTCTGAATCCTTTGCTTCCTCTGCTGGGGTCTCATGTCTGTTCCTGACAGGTTTCTGGGCTGATTGGCTCAAGCAATTTTTCAAGCCTTGCCATTTTGCCAAATTGATTTTTCTTGCATCCCCCGAGTGCTGTTTTGTTTCTACAATGTTTGTCTGAGTCTTCTCTTTCCTGCAGTTGAATTGCCTGAGCTCTAATCATGCTTTTTCCTGCTCCTGTTAGCTCCTGGAGCTAATAACAGGAATGACATGCCACTAGTAATCAAATTAATATTATATAAATGAGGGGAGTGTAAATCCAAAAGTTAATCCAGTCTTTATTTACTTTCCTTCAGAAGATATCCTGGTTCTAATAATTCCCTCTAGCAAGCAGCTTTTAAATCTGTTAATGGATGTTCTTGGATTTGAACAGCCTGACATTGCTGCTGAATTTTGCAGGGTAATTGGATCAATCCAGCATCCAAGGAAGGAGCAGAGAAAACCCATCTGCATGTGCTGCTTTTGGCTTCAGTAAACAGATGTGCTTATTCTAATAAAGAATGTGGTAGACTTGCCATTTGTGGATTTTGGTAACACAGGAATGTGTAGCTGATCTAAAAATCACAGGGTGGCTGTTCCAACCTCTGACCACCAGCATTGTATAAGAAAAATGTTAATATCTCTGTGCCCACTGTGCTGTTTTAAATGGACACTTCTGCTGTAAAAACACATTTGAAAACAGACACTGATGAGCCAGAAGCAAGTATTTTAAGTTCTCGGAGCCTCAGGGATGGAGAATGTATTTTGTCCACTTTAAAAAAAGCAAGGCCCAAGTACAAGTTCTAGTTCCTGTGTATTTGAAATGGATGAACTTTACTTGCTCAAATTTTATCGTGGGGAAAGGGATAAGAAAGAGTCACTGAGCTAACTCAACAGAGGTCTTGGAACTCTGTTTATAACTAGGCTCCCTGAATTCCAAAAAGCAACTCCTCCCTATTCTGCCTTGAGCACAGTTAATGCTGTGACACAAGTAACACAAGTGCTTCCTTTTTGTGCCCTGGAAGGCTGCAGGGAGTGTGGATGGCAGAGAGGCAGCAGACCCCCCAAAGCCCAGCACCCTGACCTCCTCCAAGCAGCCTGCCCTCCAGCCTGAGGAGGACAAACTGTTTGCTGACTCCCAGCCCAAGGTGAGACTGCCTCTAGCACAGCCCACACCTGCACCTGTGGGTGTGCATCTCCAACAAACCAAATCCCAGCTTCTGCCTGTTTTTTTGACTGCATAAAACCTTGGCCTGGTGTTCCAGCCCCTTCTCACATTGCTGTCCTTGAGTGTCCTTGCCCTTGTCCCACTTGGCCATCACCAGCCTGCCCTAGAAAGCATATTTTCCCCTCAGTACATCTTGTCAGACACCTCAGGGCAGATGTTTCCAACACTGGAAGGGGGCATTTGGTTCCTTTTTCCCTTTTCAGGGACAGGGTTCTGGGACTCTGCTGACCACATGTACAATTTTTGTAGTGCTGTCAATAGGAACACAAGTTCTGTGAGCAGACATCAGTGGTCTTGTGTCTCTGACCAGCACCACTTGCTCTGTTCCTTGCTTCACTTTGGAGCTGGATATTGCTGCGAGTCCAAATATTTCCCTAACTGTGGGTCTCCCCATTTTTATAGTTGGATTCTTAAATAATTTTTGGAGTTGGATTCTTAAATCTAACCTCTCATTCAAGTGAGGGACTAAGTGAGACATAAGCCTTCCAGAAGCAACTTAGATTTATCTTCAGCAGGGCATGAATTTAAGGAAGAGAGATGTGTAAATGAGTCAGCCTATAAATGTGTTTCCTCACATTTATTCATTTCCTTCCAGAACTCTCATCCCCCTTCGTCGAAGAGGAAGGTGCCAGAATGGTTTGGAACCTCAGCAGCACCCCTCCTACCCATAACTAAGACCAAGAAATCCAAAACAGAAACCAGAAAAGGCATTTTCAGCTGAACGGCAAAACCATGTTTGTCTTCCTTTTTCCCACCACAGGAGCATTATCTGTGCGGACTGCAGCCTTCCCCGGGCTTTAAAATGCCAAATTGATTTTTACTTATCCTTTTTCACTGTGTGAAACCTGTTATTGATTAAAACGTATATAAATAAACACGTTCGGGGTGTGAGGGGAGGCGTTAATGGCGGGCAGGCCCCTTTTTTGCGTTGCCGTGGCGACGCCCCTCCCGCTTCCGGGGCGGCGCGCGCAGGGGCTGCCGGGAGCGGCATGGCCCGCTAGGCGGCGGCGGCGCGCGCGGGTGAGGGGGGGGGGCGCCGTGAGGGGAACGGGGGGGACGGCGGGCAAAATAGGGATCCCCACAAGGATTGGGACACTCGCGAGGGTTGGAACACCGCGGGGACGTGAGGGAGGTGGCTCCTACATTCTCCTGCCCGCCGGCGCGGCGGGTTTCCGGTCGCTGGTACTTTGTGTCCCCCCCGCGCTGTCCCCGTGAGGGGCCCCGGCGGTGCCAGCCCCGGTGTGGGCCAATTTCCCTTTCGCCGTCCGGCACCTCAGCCCTGTGCTTCAAGTGCGCTCGGAGGGAGAGGGGCGTGCAGGCTGGGAATAAACATCCCCCTCAGGGCTCCGCGGGGAGGTGGGTGGCGGTGCCGAGCCTGGCACGGCCTCAGGAGCGGGGTGGGAGCCATGGGGTGCCCTGTGCAGCCTGCGAGTTGGGCTCCATGGGCCCCTTGCGTGTCCTGTGGTAAAATACCTCACAAAATGCCTCGCTGACCCAGGCCCCTGTGTCTCGCCCTTGTCCCGGCAGAGCCATGGATCCCAGCTTGCTGAGGGAGCGGGAGCTCTTCAAAAAGAGAGCCCTCTCCACGCCGGCTGTAGAGAAGCGCCCGGCGCTGTCCTCGGACTCCTCGGCCTCCAAGAAGAAGAAAGCCAAGGTAGAGCAAGGGGGCTCCTCCAGCTCGAAACAAACCACAGGTGGGTGAGTCTCCTGTCCGGTAGCTGCTCGATGTGTCCCACTGCCTGCCTCTAAGCCATGCATCGTTAATGTGAATGACGCCGTATCCGTGAGGTTTTCTGGGGGGTGTTGTCATTATTTCTCTCAAACGAGTGCTCTCAGTTGAGAGGTTCGCTTGCACAGTGTGGAAGAACATTCCCTACCCTTACATATATGTTAAGCCTCATCCTGTGGCTTGTCCGCTGGATGAATTGCTGCTGCCAAAGTCGTTCATGTGAAGATGGGCTTTGGTATGCGGATTTTGGTGCTTGCTGGGCAAGCAGTAACAGTGATTTCATTCATTTTTTCTGTGTTTGCCATGCTGGATGGGGCCTGGAGCAACCTGGTCTGGTGGAAAGTGTCCCTGCCCGTGGCAGGGGGTTGGAACTAGATCTTTAAGGTCCCTTCCTGCCCAAACCATTCCATGATTATTTCTGGCAAGAGAGCAGCTAAACATTTAGTGAACAGTAAGTTGAGGGGTGTCCACACACGAGGTGCACTTTGTAAGGTACGTCTTGTCTGGCTTCTAATTAGCAGTTGTCCTTGATTTAGCTGGCAGCTAAACTTCAATCATGAGCACCAGGGCATCTAGAGGTTTCTGCCTGCCTTGCTCAGGAATTGCATGGTTTCCTTGGGATGGTGACACTGCTGATGCATCTCTCAGTATCAAATAAGCAGTTAATAAAGCAACACCAAAACAGTGGGAGCATATGGAAAGTGCAGTACTGGGGAGAGAATTTGCTCTGAAAGCAGTGGTAGTTTTTGAATGCGCTGTAAAGGTCAGATCAAATGTGAGGAGCTACTAAAACCCCAAAATACCCTGTGGTAAAAACTCAATCCATGCTCATGTTTCAAATAATACCACATGTGGCTTTCTCCTCAACTCCAAAAGAAACAAGAAAACTAAAAACAACTGAGAAAAAAGTGGAGGAGTGAAGCATCTTCTGTCTGAGGGGAAGAGCAGGGAGTTGTATCTGCAGTTTCTCAGGCACCAAGTAAAGTCATCAGCCAGGCATTCTGAAATAAATCAAGGCAGGCCGGTGTCTATCCATCCTTTGCCACACTCCCTTCTCCAAATAAAGTAAAATCCTCTGTGGAATATCCTAAGTTGCATCTACTGCATGAGAGCAGTTAGTGGGGAAAAAGGTGTGGGGAGACATGAAGAGGGTGGAGGGTTCAAATGTGAGTCTGATCTGGAGGGTTTGAGCACATGAAGAAGGTTTAATCTCTTTTCTGTGGTTTTGTGGGCTGAGAGTTTCTTTAAGTGCTTTTGCGGCTGTCAGACAATGAGCTGACACAAATAGGGACACAGTGTGGCTGTGAGGAGATACACTTGATCTTTTCTCTGCTGGCTTCCTTCCAGACAGCATCAGAAAGGTTGCAGGGTTTCTAGCAGATTTTTGTGCTGCAGAGTCAGAATCCTTTGCCTCAAAACCCGCTTTTTATTTGACTTGTTAGATTGGCAGGTGCCTGTTGGGATATGTGGGTGTCAGGGGTGGGTCTGGGGAGGTGGAGTAAAAAACCTGATGTTGAAGAATCCCTGTCCCACCGCCTCAAAGAAATTAAATTAAGATGATCAGCCCTACTCTTGCTGTGTAACGATAACAAAGATGATAAATGTGTGCTTGTGTGTTGGCACTGATACGTAACGCCCACAGGTCCTGCCTCTTCTCTGATTCTGTGGCTCAGAGAACCTGCCCTTGTCACTTCTTGGGGGAGGAGAGGTGTGGAGATCATGCTGATCTTCAGATGACTGTGTAGCTAAATCTGTCCCCGTTGTGAAGACTGGCTCTAAGCTTCCCACTGTTACTACAGTGATTACTATCTAGTGATTACTATCCTTAGTTCAAATCATTGATCCAATAAGTTACTTGAAAAAATTCAAAACTGCCTTGCTTATTCAGAATAGTAACTGGAAAATAAATGAAATAGATCAAATCTGTTTGTTTCATTTTATTTATGAATAGTAATTCATGGCTGTGGTCTTAGTCTTTATCTTAAGACCTTTGTCTTGGTGGTCGTTGCCAACAGTAGTCACGAGCCGAAATCTCCAGGGGCTGTTTCATGGGAAAGAGTCATCCTGAGTCCCTAGGGCTGTGCAAGGGGAGACCTTTGTCACCTGTTCCTTGTGCAGACACCCGTTCACCTTTGTAGACCTGTGAAATAAATGGCTGGAACGAGTCCCAAGATGTGTCAGTCATTCCGTGTGCTTCTCAGGAAGGCATAAGAACGTGGTGCCAGTGCAGCAGAGGCCAACCATGTTGCTCCCTGCACACTGCCGCCTTGTGTGCAGCCATGGTGGGCATCCTGTGGGAATGCTGCAAATGGCCACAGCATTTTCTTTCAGGAAAGAGACATACTAACTAATTCAGAGTATCCCAATGGCTGCTCTGGCCTCTCTTGAGCAGGACACTGGTCTTTCCAGACTGGTGCTGTCACATGCAGCAGAAGGTCATCATTACCACCATGGACATTATCTTCATCTTATGTCTTGGTGTGAATCCTAAATTATCTTGTTCTTGGGGCATCAGCTTGCATTAATTGTGCTTATAGTTTGATTTTTAGCTCGGAGCGTTCTCTGCACGTGGGGCTGATTCTGGCAAAGCGTCACTGTAAGAAGCATATCTGAGAGGAATCTGTTGTTTTGTGACTGCAGAAGGGAGTTTGCTTCTCCAGATGAATCACTGGACTAGCTGGGCTGGTTCACAGTGCCCTGGGCATTTTGTGACTCCATCTCACCAACCAGGAGCAGCAGGGGCCAATTAGCAAGTCTTCCATTGTGTCCGGATCTTCTGGAGCTTGGGCATACTCAACCTGAGAGAGGGAGTTGATATATTAACAAGAAAGAGAGATAATTATAGGTACTGGCCAGAGCACAAAGGCATCCAGATGTGAATGGACTGGGAGGTCACTTTTTTAGGGGGATTTATGTGGGTTTTGTTTCCCTCATGACAGGAATGTTACTTGGTGTGAGACCCCCTGTAGTGCTGTGCTTGCCACAGAGGCAGCAGTCTTGGGGCAGAGAACTGTCCCTAGTTCTCTTCAGCAATGGTACCACTACAGTGGGGTTTTGTGGAAAGGGACTGATATTCTGAAGGTAGTTGATTGCTCAGCTCTCGACACCAAGAAATTGTTGACCAGACTGAGTATGAAATAAGGGGAGAGCAGTTCTCTGGAACTGGAGAAGGGGAGGGAGAAAGGATCAAACTGCCACAGGAGGTTAGAGAAAATGGTTTTAGGGATATGTTTCATGTTGGCTTTATTTTCCTCCTGCCACTGCCACTTCTAAAAGCGAGAAACCCATAATAAAAATTGCAGCCAAAGGCAAGAATTCACTCAATCCTGTCCTATCTAGGGGGTCTCTTGCCATTCAACCCTTGTCTCCCCTCTCTTCTCATCCCTTGTCTGTCTGTCCTGTCTCTGTGCAGTTGCCTCTTGTGGGACAATACTGCTGTGTCTTTGCACTGTGCGTGATCAGATTGTTGAGCATTTTTATAAACGTTTTCTCCAGCTAAGCAACACAGTTTTATGTGTATTAGGCCACGTTTGTTCAGTCAGGTAGACAAAATTCTATGCTAGTCACTCAATATAAACAGCAAAAGTTCATTTCAAAACAAACATCTTTTCTTCCCCCATAACACAGCAACAGATTGTCCTTCTGCTAAACACATGGAAAGCCTTTGCCAATTGTTCCAGTTCACATACAGAGATAGAATTACAACCATTGCTGTTATATTTAAGACCACAACAAAAAAGCACGTGACTTGCTCGTTTGTAAGGTACAAGAGGCTTCATTCCAGGTGTCAAACGTTGTCCAAGTGGTGGTGCTCAGTCCTTCCTACACCACCTCTGTTTCACGCTTCCTGAAGCTGTTCATCATGGCTCGGATGGGGTTGGGTTCGTTCTCCAAGTCTTTCACAGTTTTGTTTTTCACACAGCAGCAACAGTCCAGCAGTTCATAGAGGAAAGCCAGCACCACCAGAGAAACTACAGTGAAGATGAATATGATCAGGATAACAAAGCAGGCAGTGTTCCAGTTGTCATGGAAAGGGTAAATTTTTTGCACCTGAAAGCCCAGATATTGGGAAATGGATGTAGTCTCATTCCAGTGAGTGCTGTTGAGGGTTGCCATTCTTGAGGAGTTGC
This sequence comes from Campylorhamphus procurvoides, assembly GCA_013396655.1. Lineage (NCBI taxonomy): Eukaryota > Metazoa > Chordata > Aves > Passeriformes > Dendrocolaptidae > Campylorhamphus > Campylorhamphus procurvoides. The sequence continues at coordinate 39,770 of WBMV01001808.1, read as the reverse complement.
CTTAATGTGCTCACTGTCACAGTCTTGGGGGCTGAAACACAAACAAAGCTGTTAAGGACTATATGTATCAAGGACATGCTGTGATTTTCCTCACAAACTGTCAGAACTTCAGCTCAGACTAAGTGTTCACACCTCCTACAGCCATGGATTGTTGCATACTCATATTTGCTCACAAAAGTGGGAGGGGAATGTCTCCCTGACTCCAGTGCTGTCTCTTTGCACCCAGCAGGAGAAGCTGCTTTGGGGTGTGGGGAGAGATGAAGCAAAAGTTGGCTTTGGTTTATAAATCTGCCTTTGGTTTATAGTCTTATGTTATAAAAACTGTCCAAGGAGCTACAGTAACTCCTAATTCCCGGTCATGGAGTGCTGTAGGATGTCATAATAACCTTTGAATCCCTCAGGCAATTTAAAACTGGGTGTGGGAGAAGGACATCGAGTCAGATCTCCATATTTCCTTGAGGAAATAGCAAGGAGTTTTTAGGTGGAATGTGCTGGTGTCTACTAAAGCAGCTGACTTAAAGCTATTTAAGCACCTGTCCTCATTTCTGTGAAATTATTGCAAAAAAAAGGATATAGTGGAAACTAGGATGGTGCAGCCAAACCAGTTTGCAGTCTGTTCTTATTTTTATCATTTTTATGCATTTTGTTCTTTATCCTTCTGTCTTTAATGGACTTAAATTGAAACAGAACACCCTTGTGTTTGGGAAGATACCTGGTATTAGCATTTCATGTAGACATTTACTGGAGCAGTTGCAGTAACTTACTGTTTCCTCTGTTAAATCTGTAACTGAATACACAAATTAGTAATTGAATATACAAAGTATGTCTGGGGTGGGTAGGATTAATTAAGCTGTTTGTTGGGGTTTTCTTCTTAAACAGAAGTTTACAGAGCAAATCCAAGCTAAAAATACTCCTGAGTTGAGTCAGGTCCTGGCTGTGAGAGCGTGGCTTGATTTGGTCACAGTCTGGGAAGGAAACTCAGCTGACTTGGTTGGGGCTAAAAGTCTGGAGGGTTTTTGAAGGGGTGGCCTGAAGACTTACTTGAAAATCTTGGAGAGATTGAGAGCGGGCTGAATAAAAGGATTTGGAGTCCCCTTTGAGGAGTAATTAAAATAAGCAGGATTTAATTGTGTATTTTAAATGGCAAGAGGATATCCTTGCGAAAGAAAGCAGTTTTGAACTTTGTAAACAGATTTCTAGGACTGAGGGTTTTGCTGGCATCTGTTACATGTAAGTTTGCTCGCTCTGTAAACACACAGGCACAAAAATGAACTGTTCCTGTGGTGCAAAATTTAGCATTTTTAGGGTTTTTTGCCATCTTGAGCACAGAATGGCTGGCCAGGCACAGTGCAGCATCGAGCCCCTTCCCACTCCACAAGCCAGCATTAGGATACATTCATCTTTATTCCAGGAGGTAGAATTGAATGCCTTGCTGGTTTGTACTCCTTGAGGAGGAGGAGGAGGATGGTGATTTCCTTAGATTTGAATAAAGCAAGGCAGATAAAGATCATCTACTTGTAGCTGTAATGATTAAAAGCCAAGGCTGAAGTAGCCATTGCTGGGTGTTCAGAATTACCACAGCACTAAGGTGAATGGCCTTGAAAGCTGTCAAAATGGACTATTTTCCTGCAGTTTTACTTATTTTGTAACAGCATAGTTCAAAATCATAACATCAGCCAGTCTGATTTGAAATCAAGTTCAGCTATTACATGTATCCAAAATGCAGTGAGTTAAATATTTAATGAACTGGCTCCTCTAATATCTGTACCAGGTTTTAATTTAAAAGCATTACCATCTTTAGGCACTGCAGAGGAGCAGCTTTATTTGAAGTCATATTCATGAAGCAGAGGGAAATGACTGGCAAAAAATCCTTTTAATGCAGTACTGGGGAAGTCCTGTTTGAGCAACCACTGAATAGACATCTTGGGGTAAAAGCATTTACAAATTTCTTGGATTCTTGTGTCCAGGGCTGCTCTGATATTCCAAAGATAAAATCATGCAAGGGGATTTTCTCCCTACCCCAGCACACCACAGTTCTAGAACAGGTTTCTCACACAGCCATGCACACAGATCTCCTTTAGGCAGCCTGATTTATGGAATACCCCCTGGGAGGTAACATTTCTCACATTTCAGGTTGAGCTGTCTTTGTTTTAAGGAAAACCCTTTCACTGGCGTTTCTCTAAAAACATACAGAATCAATCACAGGGAACGTGAGGCTGCAGGAAAGAAGCCACCTCCCCTGCAAGGATGAAATCCATTTTGTTTACTGAATCTTGGCTTGTGGGGTTAGCTTTGCTGTAAGATGGAGTGGTCATCAATTTTCCATTAGTGCACAGATGGTGAAAGTGCTTGTCTGACCGTGCAAGACAAGCCCCTCCGCGTTCAGTGGGATAAACCCCGCTCAACCTAGAGAAAAATCATCCTGATCCCAAGGAGCTTTTACAGCTTCGTAGCTTACAGGCATATTTTCTCTCAGTAATCAAGATAAACCTAAGAGAATGTTAGAAAATGATGCACACCTACCTCTCGTGTGAAAGGATGCTGAGAGAGCGCCGTTCTGGTCCCTTTTTTTAGTGCAGCCTGTGGCACAGCTAAGATGGAGCTTTCCTACCATTGGCCAGAGCACACTGCTGCTGACAACTTCCTTTGTGCTCATTTGCATCAAGCCCTCAGCCCCAGGAGTAAATCATTCATAAATACGGCTCTCACTGCCTGGAATAAGAAAAAGCCCTCCCTAGCCTCGTTTTTGGGATGTGATGAGCTTGTTAGCAGAGGAGCTCGCTGGGAGTGCAGCGGTGGCCGCGACCCTGCTTTGCTTTGTGCTGCAATCAGCCATCAGAGCATGACGTTTGAAGTGTTAATATCTGCAGATTTCCAGCCTCCCCGTGTGCTCTGATTCCCCTGTCATGAACTGTAGCAGGCTGTAGCCAGGCAGATTAAACGAGATACTCTTCCTGATTCAACTGACAGAATAAAAACATGATAAATTGTCTTAACTGTTTGTTGTGCCTCTGCATGTATTTTAGTCACTTAATCTGAGGTTACACATAGGGGTTTTTTATTTATTTATAAAATATCCTGGATAGACATTAATTTTTAATGTTAAAATGGAACCCTGTAGGGGAAAATCCTTACAGGCTGTATTTTCAGAGGGAGCTGACTTTTGTTTTTCTTCTGTTTTTCAGTCTTAATTTAGTAACCAGAATAAAGTGTTCTTTGACAGCTGGGGTTACACTGATTCTTCTACATTAATTTTAGAATTCTTGTGCTGTGTAAAGCCTCTAAGACTATGTCATGTAACAGCTTCAGGATTCTGGTTTTTTCTCACCCTCCACTGATTTTTCCACAGACATAATAGGAGCTCATTATCTTTGAGATATCTGTTGTCCTGTCAAATGTGCTTAGAAATCACCAGCAGATTAAAAAATCCCCGTGGTGACAAAGAGTAAGTGTTCTTTTTCTAGAGTAGCTGAAATTCCGAAAAGCTGTTGCCATTAGATTTGAGCAGCCTTGTGCTGGTAATGGGCCTGTGGCTTGTGATAGTGGTTTGTGGATATTTGTGTTTAGTTTGCTGTGCTAAAAGCTGAAGTTAATGAAATGACCACTAAGAACCTTGCAAGAATTTTTGAAACCAGGTGATAAAGACAGAACCAGATTTGAAAACAGAGGGGGTTCTGAGTTGTGGTTCAAGTGGTGCAACACACCGCGTTGAAGTGTTTTGAATTTAGAAGGGTCTGTTTAATAAATTTCTCAACTAGAGCTACCTTAAACAATAAATAAAAAATAAACATCACAGCCTTCCTTTGCCTGCTGGGTAACCACTGAATGCCTTCTGGGAAGAAGGGAAACTTTCTGCCCCCATCTCAGCTATTGGTAGAGCAAAGGCAGTGCATTATTTCAGCATGGATTAATGTAGTGGAAATGATTATGGGATGTTAAGCCACCGAATTAAACATGTTTTCTTATGGTCACAAAACTACAGTCACTTGCTGCTTTCTTAAGGGTAAGGTCCCAGTAGCTTTTTATTTGTGGAGCTCTGCTCAGAAATGTTCCAAAGCTGTGTCCACCCTCTCTGGGTCTGAATCGACATGTGTGCTAGGCCAGAGTCCTGAGGGTGCCTCCTCCTGCCACACACCTTTCTGTCCACAGATGTCATTCTGAAACCTTGTGGGAGTTGAGTGAGAAGGAGGTGCAGCTCTGAGCCAACAGGGGGGCTTTGAAGCAACATTAAAATGTTTGTTTTCTCCCTTTGCAGATCACAGCAATGGATCATTTAACTTGAAAGCCCTTTCAGGAGGCTCCGGCTACAAGTTTGGAGTCCTTGCTAAAATAGTGAATTATATGAAGGTATGGTGTTCTGGCATAAAATTATCATGTTTTTAAATACTTTGATTGTTTATATTCTCCTGTGGTAGCTGAAAGAGGCTGAATATTTCAAGCTCCAAAATTCTCTTACTGCAAGAGTGAGAATTTCAAGGAACTGCTTGTTAAATTCAAAATGCTGTCAGTAAATGAAATTGTCAGCATATTGCTCCATTACTGCAATCCTAATTGTCCCAGGTCACTTTACAACCAGGGTAATGGGTTTGATTTGCAGGAATTGCAAGCTGCTGTCAGCTTTTAGGATTCATGACCTATTGATCAAGATGAGCATGTAATTTGGTGCCACTTTTAGTTACTTGATGATAATTGAGTTGCTGAGTAAAGCCAGTCCAGAACTCTAATAGATGCTGTTTGCTTTTCCAGACTCGGCACCAGCGGGGTGATACACATCCCTTAACCCTTGAAGAGATTTTGGATGAAACACAGCATTTAGATATTGGACTCAAACAGAAACAATGGTTAATGAGCGAGGTAAAGAAAATGTATGTTTGGATTTTAATTAAAGGGTTAAGATAAACCTGAATTATACACATTTACTTAATTTCAGGCTCCATAAATATGTAATCCCTCCTCAAGAAACTACATTGATTCATGTTTGTCTCTCTTGTACCTCTCTGCATAGTAAAACTAGGATGGTTTTAACTAATACAGACTGTAGCATTCCTTTGTGCTGGGGAACAGAAACCTCCACTCTGGCAGTGTTGTTTGTGAGGGAAGCTTGACTTTGCTGAAGTCTTCCAACAAGTAGCTCCAGGTTGCTTCCAAAATGAACTAGAATATCAAAATGGAACAAAAAAGCTTCTCTCAAGAAGCATGGGTAAAATTATCGCTGGTTTTTTGCCAGATGAGAAGAGGTGAACAAATAACCAAGCAGCACCAAAGTTGGGTACCTTCTCTGCGTTGTGGTGAATTGTGCCTAGGCTGGTGGATCTGGGATCCAAAGATTTAAAATCCTCTTAAATTCAAACCTCCAACCTGGCACCTGTAACGTGTGCCTGATATGCTCAAAAACACACCAGAAAAAAAGTAATGAGCGTGTGCACTTTTTCAAAGTTTAAAATTTCTGTCCCTGTTACAGGCTCTAGTCAACAATCCCAAAATAGAAGTTGTGGATGGGAAGTATGCCTTCAAACCCAAGTACAACTTGAAAGACAAAAAGGCTCTGCTCAGGCTCTTGGACAAGCACGACCAGCGAGGGCTGGGAGGGATCCTTTTGGAAGACATCGAGGAAGGGCTGCCCAATGCACAGAAAGCTATAAAGGTGAGGAGCACGTGCAGTTCAGCCAGCCCATTCCAATTTGCTTCCCAGCCAGTTATTTTGCATCATCCCTAGCTTGTTGTGCTTTTTGTAGCACAAGATCTGAGTCTGTTGTTAGAGTTTGGAGACCTTATGCTTGGAAATGAAGTGATTTTGAGTTGTTCTTTCGCATTTGTTTTCGAGGCTTTAGGGGACCAGATCATCTTTGTTAATCGCCCTGATAAGAAGAAAATTCTTTTCTACAATGACAAGAGCTGTCACTTTGCTGTGGATGAAGGTAGGTGCTGGTTTGTGTAGGTTTCCATGATAGTTGATCTGAGCTCATCTGAAGCACCTCTGTGTGTAAGCAGTCTTCAGGTGTGGCAGTCTCCTAAGGTGCTATTGAAATATTAGGTGTGTCCAGATGTCAGGAGGTTGTTTATGTTATCACAGGGCTAACAAAACCAGTGAGTCCAGGGATAGTATCCTCTGGTTTATGATGGATACGTTGGAACGTGGCATCAGGAATCCAACAATTGTTTTCAAGTATAGCAGTATATAAGACTAAAAACCACCTGACTGTGACTAAAATGGCATTTAACGTTTTGCTGTGTGAAGGGCAGCCAAAAAACCCCAAAAGAATGGCTGGTGGATGCAAGTTTTCTGTTGTTAAGTTTATTAACCATGTGCCTTTTATTGGTGAATGTGAGGAGAAGCCACTGATGGAACAGAAGGAGGAAGCAAAGAGGGAGATGTGAGCAAAATTCCTGAGAAGGGGTAGTTTACAACTTGGAGGAGAGCACAGATGTGGGGTGGATTTGGGACTTCACAAGTTCAGTGTGTGTTTTCTGTGTCACAGAGGATTTTCTGTGGTAAAATCCTCTGGTGCAATTTTATGCACATAAATTAATTACAGGACTCAGCATGTGTTCCAATAATGACATTTGTGCCAAAATCAGGTGCCTGTAAGTGCAGAAAGGAGGGGGCAATCTGTGTCAGAGGATCTTTAAATGACTTAACAACACTGGACACTTTTTTTGGTTAATGTATTGTTTTGTAACATGCCACATGAAGCCACTGCATCATGTAACAACACATTATGGTTAAAAAAAGAGTTCTGATACAAACTTGAACAGCTCTACTTACAGGGCCAAATAGAGAAAGCATAAAGCTCTTTATTTCTTTGGTTGGTTTGGAGAGAATCTTTATTTTCAGTAGTTTTATGCCACTTATATGGCACACTTGTAGTCTCAGTAATAACAGCTTTTTTTCCACAAAGATAATTAAGTAGATGTGACATCTCTAGCATTTAAAAATATTTAAAAAAATGTTTCAAAATACTGAACTGAATCTCTTTAAGTGGTAATTTCTGTCATTTCTTGGTAGCAACAGTGGAACTGTATGTGAAATGCAGAATGCTTTCAATGGGGAATTTCTGACTCCCAAAAGCTTAGGAGTTTAGCATGAACACTGTGATCCTGTTCAGGTAGTGCCTCTTCAGTCCATCAGCCCACAGCTTTTGGGGGTCGATGTGAAGGTGGCTGAAACATTTAGGAACCAGTGCTCTTGCAAAGCGTTGAAGCTTTTGGCAGCCTCTGGTTGTCTCACAGCTGTGATTGCTGAATGTTTCTTCTTGGGCAGTTTTTTCCAGATATCTGGAACACAACCATCCTTGTTTAGGGACAAGCAGTGCAGGCTATTGCTACGAGAGGGAGGAAAACGTTGAAAACCCCTTTAAAAGTCCTTGAAACAAAGTATTTAAGCCGTTTGTCTCAACCTCTTGCTGAAGGCAGACATTTAAGCCTGCGGTGTGAGTCACGAAGGGATCCAGCGTGCAGCGTTTGTAGTTCAAGGTGGCTCTGCCTCCTTTTATCCGCAGGTGGCAGCAGCTTCCCATCTGATCGAGAAGTGATGTTCTGTTGTTCTGTTCTTACTGGTTTTGTTTTCCCTTTTGATGCTTTGTTCGGAGAGGGGGCAGCAATGCTTTCTCTTCTGTGAATACTGTGATCCACTCGGGTACACCGCAATGCTTAAAATATCCCTGAGTAGGTTCACTTATTGCACCTGGAACAGGTCCTTTTTCCAAATGTGGTATCCCATGATGAAGGAAATCCATCCTTCCTGAGCAGTTCTGCTTTAGGATTCTTTCCAGAGCACCAGAAGGGTGTCTCTAAGGGAGTCACTGGCAGAACTGCCCGTGTGCAGGATGAGTTATGACATGTCTCTGCCTTAACAGTGCTGTTGCAGCTCATTATCTCTGGCAACGTTAAAATGAGCTTTTTAGAAGGCTGCAAAATAAGCCTTGAAGTGTTGGCAGACTCTTTGATCTAGCAGCCGATGACAGTTCAAAATATGTTTCTAGTTTAATGTTTATCCTTAGAAATAAGGGCTCCGTGCTCCTCGGTGCGTGGTGCTGCCATATGACAGAGCAGTTCAGAGCGTGTGTTGGCTGGGATTAATACCCTTGCAAAGCTGGGCATCCTCTCCCACTGCTGCCTGAGCTCCATCAGCAGAGAAAGGGAACCTGCCGAGCAATTTGGATCTCCTTGCCTGGAGTAGTGGGAAGAACTGCTTTCTGGCAGTGCCTGCCTCTGCCCCCTTGATGGCTGAACAAGCTTTTCTTTCTCCCCTTGTGAAAATAAATCCCACTGTACCGCAGCAGCGGAGCAGGGCCTATATATCGTGATCTCAGGGGTACTGGAGAAGGTTTTAGCAGTAAGGAACGGCTTTTGTTCTTCCTTTTGTGTGATTAGCCAAGGAAGGTTCAGATTGCATGTGTTCCTTCTGGACTTCCTGGCTAATTAATCTTCTGTCAGTGGTGTGGAGCTGAAAGCGTTTGTAAAAGCCAGGCCAGATTTCAGGTGCTTCAGCCAAGTCAAGCGCTGCCTTTTTGTGCTGGGGCGAAGCACTTTGCATGTGAACCAGGCTTTCACCCCTGTGCTGAATGCTGAAAGGCCAGTCTGATCGCCTAACTGCTAGAGATGGTATCTTTCCCCGCTGAATGCACTGTAGGAAGTATTTGAATGCTAAAAAATTCGGATACTTAATTATACAGGGGTTTTTAATTCTTCCTAAGCACCTTTGAAGAGATTTAGAGAATGGCCAAGGCCTCTTAAATTTAACAGTATAAAAATTGCTTGGGATCCGTGCTGGTCCAGGGACAGCAAAGATTTAAAACATCAAGCATCTTTTCCTTCTGGTGTAAATCCAGTGCTGCGTTCCCTGGGACTGTTAGGACTCCATCTTCACCTCTATTTAATTATTTCCTTCCTTCTACCCTGTTACTGTCTGTTCTTGTCCTGTGCTTCAGCTTTTCACTGGGCTCAGTGGAGATTTTTAAGCTGGTTTTAGTCTCTGGCAGATTTTATTACCGGTGTGATATGTCAGTTTATCTCCAAAGCCATCTCAACCTTTCTGCAAGAGCAGGTGAGACAGGGAAAAGTGCAGGATAAGCTGCTCCAAAGTCACCACGCAGTCATTTACCCATGACTGTGTTCCCCAAATGTAAGCATTTATAGGAAGGAAGTGTCTTAGAGTATAATCGCTCAGGGAATGTCAGTGCAAATGGTTTTCATTTATGAGGCACCTTGTGATGCAGTAAAATTGAGGTAACTGAATATTTGCCCCTTGGAAATTTCAGAAAGAGAAGGTGTTTGCAAAATCTTTGTTATGCTGCCCTCTGCTTAGCTGTGTGTTGGTTCCTGCTGGTCATAACTCTTCGTTTAGAGTCTGTGCCTGCAGACATCATGTTGCTGGAGATGTCTGCAAACATCTAAACTGGATTTTCAGTTAGCTCGTGGTCTCATTCCCTCCGTTCATTACTTGACAGACCAGAATTCAGCTTTCTGGAGGAGCAAGGGAGCAGGCTGTGAGTAGTGTTGATTCTGTCAAGCTTCTGAGTTAAAATATTTTAGTGCTCAAATTGCAAGATCCTGCATATAGGATTTGTTCCTAACACTTACCTCAGTACTGGGATCACAGCTTTCTGCCCCTTCACGGGAAGATCTGCATCGGAATCAGGACTTAAAAGCTCACTGGAAAATGCAAATCTCTTTGAGAGGGTTCACAGCACCTGCCTGGCTTTGGCCAGAAACTCTCAGGAAATTTCTCCCCAGGGGATTTTTTCTGAGCTCTGTCTTGTCAGAGCAGCCTAAGCCACAGGAGAGGTTGTCAGCTTGCCTGAGTGCAGCCTGCTTTTTTCCTCCCACAGCCATTTTACACTTACTCTGGCTGATCTGTAAAATAATTTAGTGGCTCTGATAGAAGTGTCTCTCACTTTTGCCACGCTGTGGTGGTGTAAAAGTCACCAGCAGTTAACAGGACACGGAGAAGGAAAAGTGAATGTGCTCTGCAACCATAATGGCTGCCCTCGCCGCAGGAATGTGTGCATCCCAACCTGTTCTCCATGCCTGGCTGGAGCAGGCCAGCATGTGGTGAGCTTTCTGCTCCAACAGCCTGCTTCCCACTCCTCACTCCAGCTCTGATCTCCCTGTTCCCTGTCCACAGAGCAAAGAGAGACTGTGTTAAAAAATGGATCTGGGATATCAAAACCTTCCCTAGGAGCTGCCTTCTGTCACTGCTGTCTGCTCTTCAGACACACAGCAATGGCTGGGGTAACAGCATTTCAGATTCTCCTCAAGGAAACTGGGAGAAATCTCTTCCTGCCTCAGGTCAAGGGTATAATTTTTGAGGTGCAGAAGTACCACAGCTACAAATGCAGAGGGTTGTTTCTTGAGAGCTGTAGTTATTGCCTGCTTTTCCCACGGGCTCTCATATTTCAGAGAGGATGTCACAATAATTCAGAGAGTGTATTCCCAAGGTCTAAACTTTCTCTGCCTGATAGGGGCATAGTCCTTGGAGACTTAAATCTGACAGGTAATGTGGAAATGGTTCAGTGCCAGCCATCCAGCTGCTCTCTTTCCTCAAGCCTTGCCTTTAGCCTGGTGTCTGGTGTTACACAGAGTCAGTTTAGTGATGAGATGATGGATGGCTCTCCCTTTCCTAAATGCAGACAGCTCATGTGCACTGAAGGGTGGCAGCTCCGTGTGCTTCTCCACCTTTCTCCTGTGCTTTTAGTTCCAAACCAGTCCTTCAACACAGTATTTCCCTGTTGCTGTGACTCCCCCTTTCCTAGGCACTGAAGTGTTTTAAAGCCCTACATGGAGCTCCAGCATGGGAATAAGATTCTTTTGCAGTTACTGCAATCAAAGCAGTAGTGCTGAACGAAGCCTGATTTATGAAGGAGTTTTTAAATGGAGTTGCAGAATAGGATACAGTGATTCTGGTGGGGCCAATTAGTGGATTAAATTATCTGTATGTAAAGTCCATTTTAGCTTTGCTGTTGTGGTTCTTGGTGAGTGTTCCATTCATATTTCTTGGCCAGGTTTAAAGGGTGGATATGAAGCTGGAATGATGGCATAACCTCTGCATTACAAGAAATGCAGAACACTGTAGTTAGATATTAACTGTGATCTGCACTTGTGTGCATGCTGATCCTTGAAGAGCTGACCATTTATTTTCTAGTGTTTAATTTTTCACTTGTGTTCCCCAGAAGAATGCAGACCAGTTTAACCTTAAGCACCTATCCTCAGCTTTTTTTATTTCTTTTTTTCCTTTTTTTTGGTTTTTTTTTTTTTTTTTAGCACCAGGGCATATTTGTCCTTATGTCCTGAACACTAATGAGGAGGCACATCATCTGTGTTTGTAGTAGGATATTATAAACAAGAGTACAGACCTTCTCCACCTCCCACAGTGGGACGAGGTGAGGGATGATCTGTGATAGCAGGTGCTGCCAGCCATGCCAAAAGCCTGGAATCCCCCTCAAAATGGATGAGCAGACAGAGAATGTCTTGACTACAATGTCAGTCCTTGCATTAAGGGGTCTGCATACTGATCCTGGGGTTCTGTAGAGCCTCTGTGAGAAACAGGCTAAGCTCCTTTGTTGTTCTTCACTGGTGAAATTCTTTTCTTTCGTTTCCTGGAAAGCTCCAACAGCCTCTTTACTGTTGGCAAGGGGAAGAAAAGAAACACCTGAGACTTGAAGCATGTACATCCATAGAAAAACAAGCTGCATTAGGAGGGGAATTGATCCAAGTGCAGGAACCAAGGTGGTTACGTACCCCTTTTGTGCCCTGCCCAGAGCTGGTGTATCCATGGCAAACCATCACTGGGGCATCTCATTCCCTTGCTGTGCAGGACAGATCCTTAAGCATGCAGGAGTGGTGGTTGTTTTGACAACTGTATCCTAAATTTATCTGGAAATAAAGGGGAACAATTTAATCTTGCGTTGCTATGTGTGCCTCGTGTTTTATTTATAGTTTGTTAGCCAAACCTGCTGACAGGATGTATCTTAACTCCCTGCCTGGGGAATGAAGGGAGGTGGGATCGTACCAGCCGCTGCCTGGAGAAGGCATTCCAGGGGCTCTGTGAAACTTTACGTGAGGCTGAAAGTGTGCAGGCAGATGGCAGCTGCTCTAATTAAGACTTACTGTCTCTGTCTATTTTCCTGCTGCTGTGGTTTTTAAGGTGTCTCTCTGCTTCTTAACACCAGAGGAATTTGGGTAATTTGTTATCTGTACAGCATGGTGTGGATTATATTACAATGATAAACAAGTTCAGACCCACTGAAGTAAATGATTAGAGTCCTCAGTAAATTGGGCAATGGAATGACAAGTCTCCAAAGACAATGGCAGCTGAAGATGTGTAAATGAAATTCCCATTTACCGTTAGTTTTTGCCTATCACCAAGATCTGTGAAGCTCATTCAAAGCCTGCACAGCTCTAGAGATGCCAGGCGAAAAGAGACTCCGTAGCAAATAAACATGAAAAGCACAGGTTGCCTGCAGGTGCTGCTGTTGCTGGAGTGCAGTTTAGCTTGAGGGTGTTTTGTTGTTGTCTTGGTGGTTGGGGCTTGGTCTTTTTTGGCTTTTGGGTGTTTTTTGGCAGTGCTTCCAGCATTTGGAGAGCGTAAAGGCTGTGCAAAGTGGGTGCCTGCTGGCAGTGACAGACTGACAGTGTTTCAGTGTTTGAAATCAAGGTTTTGTTCACTGGGATATAAAACCAGGGTTTGTTTGGTCTTCCAGAATTTCAGAAGCTGTGGAGGAGCATTCCCGTGGATTCTATGGATGAGGAGAAGATAGAAGAGTATCTGAAACGACAGGGTATTTCTTCCATGCAAGAAACCGGACCAAAGAAAATAGTAAGAGATACAAATTGCACATTTTCCTGGGAGATTCCCCTTTCCTGATCCCTCAGTGTTAGTTCCAGAACATGTTGGTGAGCCTATGCACAGCTTTTCGTAGCTCAGGGAAGTGTGTCCAGTTTTAAAAAGTTGCAAAAATCAGTGCTGCAGTCAGTGATTTTTATAACTTGTCTGAGACAGTGTAATTAATCACAAGCAGCATCAGAAAGAGGGCAAACACCAGAAATCCCTGTGATCTCCAGTGTGAAAGCTGCTGCTTGAAGCTGAACAATATACTGCAAGTAGAATTATTTTGAGAGAAAGGTGGGGAGATTTTTTAACTTTTCTGCTAAATAGCCTTGAAATCCTGATGGGTTTGTGGATAGAACTGAGGGGCTTTTACCTGCTTCTGTAGTTGCATGGGAGTGTTTGGAAGCTTCTCTCACAAACACTGGCTTTACTACTGTGCCTGGGATACTGAGGCTCTGCTCTGTCCCCACGGTCATCTCCCTGCCTGGATTAGAATTGGATGCTGTTGCTTCTTGCCAAAGAAACAAGCCAGCACCTCCCTTCCCTGCCCAACCCTGGTTCAGGCAGGGCTCATCTTTCACAGCAGGCATGACCAGCACAGCGTCACACACCGGGTCAGATGTCGCACATCTTCCCAACTCCTGTTTGTTTCTCCTTGCAGGCTCCCATTCAGAGGAGGAAGAAACCTGCTTCTCAGAAGAAACGTCGGTTTAAGACCCACAATGACCACTTGGTTGGAGTACTAAAAGATTACTCTGATGTGGTTCCTGGCAAGCAGTGAGCGGTTGAGTTCTGGAGCAAACGCGCGTTTTCAGACAGGGTTTTTGCCGCTGGGGCTTCGTGTCTGCTCACAGAAGGACTGTATATAATAATGTGATGTGTTCCCCCCACCCCAGCAACGGCCGAGGTGAAACAGGTCAGTTTAAGAGCAAGTATGAGCTATTAAATTGTGAGGTTAATTTAAGTAGCTGTTGGGAAACGTTTCTTTAAGTAAGAGGTTCTCACTAGTTGCCTCTTGGCATAGGGTGGTAAATGGTGCTCAGCATGTAATGCAGGAATTCCTGCTCAGTGCTTAACTCTGCTTTTACATTGCTTAATGGGTATTTACCTGGAATTACTTACTAGGGGCTTTCTAGTGGGATTCAACACAGCATTTATTCTAGCTGTTTCAGGAAAGCCTTTTCCTAAAATCACTGCAGGCAAAGTTTCTTTCACAGTCAAGTACACCCACGGTTTGTATGCTTCTTTCTTGCCATGGGACTGAGTTTTACTGAAAGTCAGTGATATGCAAGACTCAAACTCAGAAAACTCCCTCTCCCAAAATCCTACCAGGCTGCAGAATGGGAGGCTGCCAGAGCTTCCTAATGCTAATCAGGAATTGCCCTTGGCAATTTCACCTCTCTGTTGTCGGTGCAAATATGTTGCACATTCTGCTCTATGGACAGGAGGGAAATGAAACAACGGTGTAATACTGAAGCTTTTTTTTTTTTTAAGTAATAAACTTGCAATGCTGGTTTCCAGTGTTGCTTCCTAAAAGAATGAAAGAATTGGCATCTTTTGTGCTTGTTGTGTTTTCGTTTTCAAGGAGATAAAGGCATCTTTGCTGTATTTTTATCTTCTCAGTGACTTAGTGTTCTGGGCTAATGCTGTCATCTTTTTATCGGTCTTGGCTGGGCAGAGGGGAGGAACCACCTTAAATGAAAGCTCCCTGTTGATGCCTGATGTTCTCTGCGGCACAGCCTAACCTGGAGTGTGGCCAAATCATGTCCTTTTGACAACTTATTTTCATGTTCTGAACCAGAGCTGGTCAATGCTGATACTGTTTTCGTGGCACTGCAGGAGAGGAGCTGTTTCCCTGCTCTTCCAGAGTTAGGATCAAAGATAAGAGAGGTGACTGTAGCACCCCACTGATGGCAGATCCCTGCTGCCCGTGCACGAGCTCTTGCCTTGCTTGATGCACCCGGGGTTGAAGCAGAGGCCTTGGGGCCTGGGCATGTGAGCAGACAAAGAATGAGGCTTTGTTGCTGTCCCTGAACAAGTTGTGTCAGCCTGGGGAAATGTGCTTCTGGAAGTGCAGCATTTATCCTCCTGATTTTCAAGGCTGCTCTTTTGAGAAGCAGACAGTGCTCCCAGCCTTATTGAAAGAGTGGCTAAATGCTGTTAGGAGGGTTTTTCTATCATTTTTATATGTATATATATTTCATGCTTTTTAAATATATATATATATAAAGGCATGCTGCTGCAGCTGTATTTGAAACTGGTTTTCTTCCAGGTCAGCACAAACAATTCCTCTTGGAGCCTTTTAGTTTTGCATTACAGCTCTGCTTCAAGTGCTACACTTGCAAAACTGTTCACCCCTCTTCTGTCATCTTCACTCAAGAGAAGAAAAAGTTTCCTTCCATCTGCTGCATTTTTGAGCAGTGATTTGTTTTTTGGTGGTGGTGTTTGGACAAAAGCAGAGCTCTGAGTTGCCTTTCCTACCTTTTGAGGGTTTTTATGGAGTAACTTCCCAGTCATCTTACATAGCACTGCCCTTTCCCTCTGAACCAAAGCAGACTGTAAGGTAGGCTACCTGCTTTGTTTCTCTGCTTAAGTGATTAAGATAATAGAGGAGTCTAAAGAAAATGCCTCCAGCTGCTTGGAAAAATTAAAAATATGTTGGGTCAAAAAATGGGAGAGCAGGAACGCAAGGTTGACTGTGAGCTCTGTGCTGGCATCGTCAGGCTCCAGTGTTCAAAGGAACAAAACAGTCCAGGTGGTGCCTAGTTGGAGAGCCTGGATTAGATGCTTTGTCTCACTGGAGGATGTCTTTCCCTCTGCCATTGTAGCAGAGAGAGCATAATAAGTTTTGCAACTTGTTAGGGTAAAATCTCAGAAATAGCTGAAGGGAAGCTCACACTGACCTGTTAGAGGTGGCATGGACTAAAGACAAGAAGTAGTGAAGAAAACAAATTCAGACTATAAGCATGGAATCACAGTAGGGTTTGGATTGGAAGGGACCTCAAAGATCATGTTCCAACCCCCTGCCATGGGCAGGGACACCTTCCACTAGCCCAGGTTGCTCCAAGCCCCGTCCAACCTGGCCTTGGACACTCCCAGGGATGGGGCAGCCACAGCTTCTCTGGGCACCCTGTGCCAGGCCCTGCCCACCCCCACCAGGAAGAATTTCTTCCATATATCTAACCTAAATTTCTCCTCTCTCAGTTTATACCCAGTACTTCTGGTCCTGCCACTACAGTTCATGATGAAGAGTTCCTCTCCATCTTCCTTGTAGGCCCCCTTCAGATACTGGAAGGGGCTAAGGGGTCTCCACAAAACCTTCTCTTCTCCAGGCTGAACAGCCAGCCCTAACTTTCTCAGCCTGCCAAAAGAAAAGAGAAGCATGAGCTCCTCTCTTTTATGTGGTTTTCAGAAGCTGGCTTTTGTTTGCCAGTCAAAGGTACTTCCAGCAGCCCTTAACTTTTATTTCCAGGACCTTTTAAAAATCAAATTGTGCAGCTTGAAAACATCTCAGACTACATCAACGTGAGTCTGTTTGCTGAAAGCATTTTAGTACCACTCTAGTCCACTTCAGTCTTCTCACATTGTTCGTGTCCAGATAGATCAGGCTTTTCACTGAAGTTCAGCTGTTAGAAACTTAAACCTCCTTCATCTTCCTCCAGAGTGTTGTCTTGTGTTCTCTTTCTGGCAAAATGGTTCTCCCAGGGGCCAAAACCATCATGCTCTCAGGTTGCTTCCTTTGGCAAAACCCTTCTTCCCTCAGTCTGGCATTGCAAAGGGCTGCTGAGAGGCATCATGTTCTCTTGTGGGAGGCCCCATTTCTTTCTCCTCCTTCCCTGGATGCATCTGCTGCTGTCCAGGAAGATGAGGGGACTTGGACTGAGAACAGAGAGTAGAGTATTTCAGATGGAAGTGACTTACAGTGACCACCTAGTCCATGACAGGTACCTTGGTCTGCATTTCAGGAAGGTTCTTTGGCAAACACATTTCAGTGCCATCTTTACCTGTCTCTGCCAGGTGGGGACTTGCCTCTTCCACTCTCCTGAGTTTCCTGTCCAGGAAGGACATTGTTCCCTCAGCTCTGGGATTCGTGTGTTGATCCTGACAGAGCTCTCCCTTTTTAAAGGGTCAAGTTGAGTAGCCCAGTGTGTCACACCTCTAAACATGGAGCTCTGCTGGCTTCTGTCCTAAATGTTGCTCTACCTACAGAGTTATTCCACCTCCTCCATTATGATGATCATTCTGGAAGGGCATGGAAAACAGCAGGATTGTGTATGGTTGAATGAGAAAACTGACATAAGGCGATGTGTACCAGAGCTAATCTATAATTCATTGTGATCATTCAGGGCTTTTAGAGAGCGGAGGAGAGCGAGGCGAGGGAGCCCTGAGAAAGGGTATGAAGAACCCTGCACGTGGCTGTAGCCAGCGAGGGCTGTCACTTCCGATGAGCACGGGCGGGCGGTGCCAGGCCACCAGGGAGAGCCAGACTCCTGGTACCTGCTGCTGAGGAGGGGCTGCCTTTGCAGATGACTAGAAGCAAGTACAGTACTGACATCTCATTATTTCCAGCTTTGTTGCTCGCTTTCCGGTCGCTGCTGATGTACCAGGCCCAAATTCCTTTGTGTGTTACTGCCTCAGGGGCCTCTGGCAGCCCCTGCTTCTGGGGGAGGATGTCCAGACTGGCAAGGCTAACCAGGAACAGCCATCAGGGAGAGGAGGGCTTGGATCCCAGTCTGCTGGTGCTGGCTTCCTACTGCTGGCAAAGGCAGGGATATGGCGAACCAGGTGGTTTGGGACTCGATCTCCTCCTGTGGGAGTGATGGTCTGCTTTGGCACTGCTGCTCAGGTCTGCCATTCCGGCTCCATGGATGCATTCCTGGCTGTGTCGGTGTTGGCAGCCCTGCGCAGGCTCTCTGGACACATCTCCAAGGAAGATTGGCAGCTCCCCAGAAGAGAGGGCTTGCCTGGACACAGCAGGGCTCCTGACAGGAAGGCGGCTTCTCTGTCATGCTGGTATTGCAAAGCTGTAGCTGTTCTCTTCCCAGATGAGTTCTCTTCCCCTCCCCCTGCAAGGGAGGGAAGCGGTTGGCTCTCTGCTCACCACTGTCACACCTGGACACTGTGTCCAGTTTAGGCCTCTCCCTCTGTTCAATCCCTCCTCCCTGCCCAGAGATGCTGGGGAGGGTCTGGTTGGAGCTCCTGGCTGGTCAGAGCTGGGGACAGAGGGCCTGGGAGGAGGAGTGGGGAGCTGGGAGAGCTTGGTGTGGTGATGAAGTGTCACGGGGTATATCCAGTCACAGGTACAGCAGTGTGTGAAGGGCAGTGAGGAGGATGATGTGGTCAAACTCTTGGCAGCCATGGCAGATGACATAATAGGGGAATATGGGAAATTTGGCTTGGATATTAGGAAAAAAAAAACTGGTGGGGAGATGTCTCCATCCACGGAGGTTTCAAGCATCACCCAGACAAGACCAGGCTGCCCAGGTCTCTTACTGGCAACAGTCCTGTTGCAAGAGGGAGGTTGAATCAGAGACCTCCTGCAGCTCCTTTTACCCATATGCTCCTGTGGGTCTGAGCCCTGGGTTCTTCAGTGCTTCCCAGCATGCTGTAAGAGCAGTTCTTGTTTCTCTCTGGCTTGTTTTCTGCTGCCTTGGCTTGCTGTGGCCCTTGTATTACTCAACAGCTCAGAAAAAACAGCCATGACTCTGAAAACCTGTCAGTGCTTCTATGGCTGGGAACCACGTGTCAGGCTGCAATGGCCTCGTGGGTTGGACACTGTGCAGAGTGCAAGCACAGCAGGAGAAAGGGATGGTTAAGGCAGGAGGTTGTCCTGCCATTAAGCTCATTTTTTGACTATACCTGCACTTCTGGGCTTGCATCCAAGGCCTGAAGTACTTGTGTGGTTTCTTCCTGCCTCCATCACTTTGGTTGTGTTCTTTATTCCCTCCTGAGCTGATTATTAATTATGGAGACTGCAGAGATGAAGTCCAGACTCTGCTAATGGTTGACTTCCCCGTGTTTTGGAAGCAGCATTTCAGGGACTTGCTAATGGTATTTCTTAGCTTTGCTATTTTAAGCTCCACCATCATCTTGGTTTCTACCCTGAGTGAGGTAGGTAACAGTGTTTAAGTGTTGGCTGGAGCCTGGCTCTCCGGGCACATCACATCTGCAGCACTCTGCTCATCTCCCTGGGTTGAAATGTCCTGTTTGTGCTGGCAGGGAGCACGGGGACAGCATTCAGGCAGTGCAGTGACCCTTGCTGGGTGACGCTTCTCAATTTCCCCAAGCTTTAGGAATTGGGGAGCAAATCCGTGGTGAGCACTGCACTGAGCCCAGCCATCCTCACAAGGCCACCCACCTCTTTGCTCTTAGCCACCAGCTTCCCTCCCAGCCTGTCTCAGCCTCTAACACTGCCTGCCCAAACCCCAGTGCTGTCTCATCTTTCCTCTCCCAGCCTTGTTATTGCTTCTTCCCCTGTCCCGAGAAGGCCCACAGGAGTGGACGCTGGGCTTGCTCCTCCTCCCTGCCCTATCCGGGCTGCGGGCGCTGCCGGTCTCGGCGCCAGCTCTGTCTGCCCTTTGCTCTCCCTGGCCTGGCTGGCCCCTCTCCATTCCCTCAGCAGGATCCCCTAGTCCTGTCACTGCTGCTGGGCTGCCTTCAGTTCTGCCTGACCCCCCACCAATCCTCTGGGAGCTACAGCTCTCCTTCTCCCATCTTGTTCCCGTTTCTCCACTGCTCTGGTGTGGGCTATTCGCCCTGTGTTTTTCTTTGCAGACTTTGCCAGTCTGTTCCCTTCCTTCCCCACTGCTTCCAGCCTGCTGCTGGTCAGCAAACCTCTGCACAAGGATGCAGGGATGTGCAGGAAGGAGCTGCCTGCATCCCCTCCTCCCTGAGCTTAGCCTTGGTGTTAGGGGGATGGGGAGGGAAAGACTTGGGAACATGGAAACAATGAGAGTGCAAAATCTTCTCAGTTTGGTTTTTCCAGCTCTGTGTGTTCATGTCCCCCAGGACGTAACCCTGGTATCGGATGGCAGCACTGGCCTGGGAGTCCCTGATCCCATTTTGCAATCCCCTGGTTTCAGCCAGCAGCTCGGGCCTTCCTGTATGTGCCCTGATGGTCACGGGGAAGGAATGTTCCCCCGACCGCATGGTGAAAGGTCACCCGGGGCAAAGGGGACGCTGGGACCGAGCTGATGAGGGCAGTGCTGATCAGCACGGAGCTGAAAACATTCTGCTTTCAGGGGAAATGGGAAAAAAAGCACATTTCAAGAGCTGAAGTATTTTGGGAAAGGCCCCACTTCCTTTCACAGGGCACATCTCGGAGCAGATGCAGTGCCCAGGCCAAGTCCAGGAGGATGTGTGTGTGTTCCATCACTCTCTTAGCCGGAGGATGTTTGCTGCTGAATCCGCTCCCGAAAACATCTGTGTGTCCACTAAAGCACTGCCTGGGACAGAGGTTTTGGCCAGTTACTGCTGCTCAGAGCAGCCCTTGGGCTGAGCAGCATGTTGTGGCTCCCTTCCCCTCCTACCCAGTGCCTGCCAACAAACCTCTCCTGGATGCAATTCGGAAGGAAAGCTGTGACTCGTGGTGGCAGTGGCCACAGTGGGATTAACATCCATCATTAAGGGCTTAACTCCTCCCAGCCAGCCAGGGGTTCCAAAGAACTGCTGTGCCATGTGCCTTTTCCTTCCACCCTGGAGTTTGTAGCTGCCTTGGCTAAGCTGGAGCTTGCTCCTGGCACTTTGTTTTGGGAGCCTGGCCTGTTAGCTGAGGTTCCTGGGGATGCTGGTTGCGTTTGCCAGGGCAGGGGCGGAGCAGAGAAAGGAGGAGGAATTTCTAGGTTGGGCTTATGAAGCAGAGTTTTTCAAAATTCCCAGCATGTTAAAAAAAATACAAAGCTAATCTGGCCCTCTGTCTCTAGGTTACGTTTGCCTCGGCCGAGGCTGAGCTCATGGAAAATTGCAGCTTAGCTCCTGTGCTCCCTGCCAAGATTAGTAGGTTTAAGAACTAACTGATAACATCTTTGTAAACTTGGAGTCATTTCTCTAAGGCCTGCTGATCCCTCCAGCCTGGATTTTGGAGCTTTCCAAGTGAGCCAAGCAGGATGGTGGTATCTGCTGTGAAGAATCACCCTGGAGCATCACATTGCCTTCAGATACCCCAAGGGAGGAAGGAGGCTGCTGTTCCCTGAGGCCCTGAAGGGTGTGTTGGGATCCTTCTCCCTCTTCCTAACCAGACACACGCACACAACAACCCTCTGCACATAACTTACAATAATCACCGGTTTTATTTTTAAAAAATTACAATAGAAAAGTACCTTTAAACATATTTCCAAAAGCGGAGTAGACAATGTGGAAGCTTCTCTCCTCTCCACGAGACAAAGTACAGGAAGTAGTTTGCTAAAAGAGTTAGTCTGTCGCTTGGGAACGCCGGTATCGTTCCTTTTACAGCCGCTCTGAGGTTTGTCTTGGAATTGACTTCTTCTCACATCACTTTTATCAGTCCCATTTTTTACAGAAGACTCCAACGGGACAGTTGCCCATCATGAAAAATCCCATTTTCTCATCCCCCAGCCCCACCCTGACAGCGGAAATCTCAGCTGTCTTATTTCGGCCCACCCACAGGACAGGAGGAAGGAGGAAGGAAAGGATGATGATGTTGCCGTGGACAGCTGGGAAACCGGCTATGGCAAGGCCTGGACACTGGCTGAGCTCAGTATTCCCTGCAGCTGGAATCAGGACAGGGGGGAAAGCAATGGAAGGAGAAGTTTTGCGCCTCCTTTTGCAAGAAACCGAAACCTGATTTGAGGTTTTGGGTTGGTTTGCTCTGTTCTTTCTTTTTCCACATTCCTCCCAGAGCAAGGAGGAGGAGAAATGAGTATGTCAAGCAGTCTCTTTGCTGGTACACTTCCTCTGTAAAGGGTGTTGGCAGCTTCCCTTCTTGTCTTTGCACATGGAAACATGGGAATGCCACGCAGGGAGTGGCTGGACCAGCATAACCTCGGTGCTAAAACCCCAGTCCAGCACTTCGGCGTAACAGGAGGATTCTTCTTTATACAGCAGTTTATGTTGCCTGTAACAGCTTGAAGCAGTCATGGCAGGAGAGGTGGAGGAGGAGGAGGAGGAGGCAAATTGTCACCTTGCTACATGTGCGGGCTGTGTGCCCATCCCTGATCTGAGCCATTGTACCCCGCAGCAGCTTTGCACAGCAGCTATGAACGCAGCCCTAAGGTACAAAAAACACCGGAGGAAAGTTCCTGATTGTCCTGCCTCGTTGTCACTTGGTACAACTGGGAAGAAGACAGTAATACTGTAGTGCCCGCAGATGTCTCCCCCACACGGCCGGAGCACAATTCCTGTGCCAGAGGGAGCACAATTCCTGTGAACCCACATCGTGTGTCTCAACATCCACACGCACGTGAACATCGTGCCTTCAACATGCAGCTGACAGGGCCGGGGGATGATAAGACTCTTAATTACACGCCTTCCAAAGTCAAGCACAAAGCCTGTGGTCCGACCTGGTGTAAGATTGTCTTGTCGAGGAGCTTTGGTACAAAAATACTTGCTCTCATTTTGCTTTTGTTTGTTTGTTTTTTCTTTTTTTTCTTTTTCATAGTCTGCTTTCATATGGTTCTGTTTGAAAAGTTCAAACACTACAACAATGCCTGTCAAACCATGCTTTCAGGAGTAACACACTCTTCCTTACAAATATACAGTGTAAAAGAGGAAAATATTATTACTAGGTAATGTTTTTCTTTTTTCTTCTAGGAGAGCAGATGTGTGATAGAGGCTGTGGGAAAGTCTTGGAGGAATCCAAACTTGTGTGAGGTTTTCTTTTTTTTCAAGCCTGTAACAACAGAGAGNCCAGGGTTCAAGGGTTTTTAAAAAAAAAAAAAAAAAAGCTCAGCTGTGATAGAGGAATAAGGGGCTGTGGTTCACCTCCCTTCCTTCATGGGGAAGCTCCTGTGTTGCAGCATAGGGGAGAGGAAGACTTGTTTTGGAAATCTGTGGCTGGACCTCACACCAAAGACAGTTTAATGGGGAGAGGGCAAAGTGGGAAATGCCTGTACAGAGACTTGTCAGCACCCCAGGTGTAAAGGACTCCACTGGTCCCAGCTTGCTCCTCCCTGTAGCCCCTGGGGTTTGACCTGGGACACTGAGAGTTAAGTTTGAGTTGAATTTTGCACTTAAGAGGAATCCAGCCTCTGTTGATCCAAGGCAGGAAGCGAGGACGGAGATGAGATTACCGGGGGTAATTCAAAGCCGAGAGGCATTCCTTGGCTGTGGAAACCCTCGCCCCAGATAACAATGATAAAGGCAGCAGGAATGGCAGGGCCATGGTTCTGGCCAGGCAGCAGCAGGAGCAGCGATGCCACCCTGCAGGGATCAACCCCTGTGTCCAGCCCACCTTGCTGCCTGTTCCCTCAGAGACATCCCGTTGGCTCCTCACCCTTCTGCCCCCTCCCCAAAGCAGATGAACCCACAGGACAGCAGGATGCCGTTCCAGCCTTACCAGCACACTGTGGTCTTGCAGAGAGCACATCACCCCAGTAGCCGCGTTGGAAGACTCCACTAATACCCACAAGACTGACTGTAGGCCACCATCACACACCTGAGACCTGCGGGAGGACACAGCGGAGGGTGAGGGACGCTGGCACTGGGAATGAGGTCGGTGTGCTGTGGGGAGAGGTGATTTCACAGTGGTCAGAGGCAGTGCTTCCTAAGGGGACAGTTTTCACCTTACCCCTGCCCTAATTGGCTCCAGGCAGCAAATACAGGACAGAGCCAGGCTGGCAGCAAAACCCTTCACTGGGCTGTGCCCTTCCTGGTTGGAGGAGCCTAGCAGGGAGCTGGGAGGTCCCCAGCCCTCCATCCTCACCACCCACTGTGGCTACTGGCATTGCTGTGGGCTGGTGGACCTGTTCCAAAGGATTCTCTCATCTCCCCTTCCCAAATACGGCTCTGCTTACATTTCATCAGGAAACATTGGCATGTTGCATATTTTGGAAGAACCACTGGTTCCCAAAGCCTCGCCGCTCCCTATTTTTATCAGCTGGGCCTAAAATAGCTAGTAAGTTCTCAGTGGATCCAAGTCTGTGTCCAGCTGCAGCCAGGGCTGGGCCTCCTGCTCTCCAAGATGAGTGACCTCGTGGCCATGGCACAGGGATGCCAAGTGGATGGGCGGGAGCATGGGCAGCTGATGCCAGAGCTTTGGATCCACGGGGGTTTCTCCCCAGGTGGGTGTGGAAGCAGGAGGCTTCCCAGCAGGCATTGGCAGTGTGCAGGGATGATTCCCAACTAGGATGGTCAGGACAGGCTGGGATCACAGGGTAGAGCTGTTCTCAGTGTCCCCCAAGCCTCTTTCCCCTCTTCCACTTGAGTCCCCTCTGTTTATTTATCCACAAAAGGCTGAGTTATTTGCAGAGTGTTATCTTGGAAGGCTTTTTCCATCCAAAGAGGTCCCAGATGGAATCAGATCGGTCCCTCCCTCCAGCTGGGCAGCTCAGTAAGGCTGCAGTTCTTGTTTTGGCAGCCCCACCACCCCAGGCTGCTAGGAGAGTTTTCATTAAGGTTTAATGAGATGGTTGTGTTGGGACTGCCTTCTTTTCCATCCCTACACCCCCTCCCCAGTATGATGCCTTTCCATCCTGCCCTGGAACATATGGGAAAGTACTGGGGTGAATGGTGGCAGGGACATCCCCTTCCTGGGGACAAGGGAGGGTAACTGGACTTACAGTGCCTGCTGGAAAGTGGCCTCACCAATGGTGTGGTCACCCACCCTGAGCTGCAGGAAACCCTAGGAGTCGTAGAAGGTGGGGGAAGCCCAGGGTAGGGGTGGAGGTGGATCCCAGCCAGTGCAGAAGGATGGGACTGGGGTGGTGGCACTCACCCGGCATTCAGCAGAACTGACGGGACTTCCAGCCCTGAGAACCAGCCTCGGAGGGAGGGAGCCAGCGCATCTGCAAAGACAAGGGGGACACAGGGTGAGAGGGGGGTGGCTGCCCACCTTGGCAAGATCCAGCTGCCTCTGGGATCCCCGTTCCAGGCCTTCCCCAGGCACAAGGCAGAGGGAGCAGTTGGAGTACAAGCAGTACAGCCATCCCAGCTCCCGTACGGACAGTGACACTGGGGCCAAGCGCAGCCTGTGGCATTGCAGCTTCCAGCAGGATGGAGCTGGGATAGCAGCACCATAATCCCACCGAGCAGGAGTGAGCTCATCCCTCTTGGTTTCTCAAAAGCCCACTTGAAAAAGAGTGGAAAACGTCAGACACAGAAAGCCAGCACACAGGACCTCAGTGCCCTGCCAGATAACACCAAGTCCATCCTGAGGTTCCTCATCCCAGTGCTCTCTGCAGGATCCAGCCAAGCAGCACCAGTTTGCACAGAGGCACCAGTCTCCAATGCCCCCCACCAAACCTGCAACACCAGCAGCTGCACAGAGGGATGAGGAAAGATGCCACCACCAAGCTCTGTGTTGCACTGATATTTCACATCAGGTAATATTCCTTCTGTCTAACATCAGTCCACAGCTTAGGTTTTCCCAAGGGACCCTTGTAGCTTCTGTGTGCCTCCATTTCCTTTGCTGTCTGCTTCCCTGAGCAGGGCAGGTGCTGCCTGTTAGCAGTTATTTGACAAGGCAAGTACGTAGCTGCAATAATATTTACCACCACTCTTCCTATGAACGAAAAGCTGGAGTTTCATCCAAGGGCTGTTTGCAGACAGTTTGTACGCCGAGCGCTTTTCCACACTTTTCCTGCTCAAACCAGCCCCTGGCTGCTCCAGCTCCCAGCAATGGTGGCTCTGGATAACCTGGCTCAGTCCTGGTGGGCCAGAGCCAAAAGCCTTCTGGAAGCAGTTTATCCAGCTAATCTGTTTCCGTGCACTCGCTTCCTCCTGCTCGTCACTGAATTGGAGCCAGCAGCAAGGAGCAAAAGCTGGGATGGTGTCCGACATGGATGCTGGGGAGGCAGCTGCCCATTCCCCCTTTGTGGCAGGGGTCTTTTCCCAGCAGCCCCACAACACTGCAAGGCTGGCACTGCAAAGAGATCCTCTTTCTCCTCCATTTCCATTTCTTCTCTTGTTTTCCCAGCTCCTCTCCCAGGCGGATGGTTAATTTTTAACAGCCACGTGCTGCCATCGGGGGCCACCGGCGTTGGCAGCCGGCAGAAAGCGCTTGTGACAAGGCAGCACCTCGTCAATAAAAGATGGATCCTCCATTTGTGCTTCGCTTCCCTCTCCTCCCTGTCAGAGCTGCTTGGCTTCACACCCCGTGTCCAGCATACTAGCATCCCAGCAATGCTCCAGGGGCTCTGGCAGCCCCCATTTCACACCACACCAGCAGCCGGATGGGTGATTCGGTGCCTCCAGTGATGGGGAAGGTCCACACCCGGAGAGCATCCCCGTCCATCCCTCCCTCCCTCCCTGCAGGCAGCATCAAAGGTAGGAAGGCAGACAGAGGGGCTTGGGGAGAGACTGGACTCCTGCCAGGGCTCAGCTCTGTTTGGGAGCCATCGCTAAATCTCAGGGAGCAGGGAGTGAGTGCCTGTTAGCCGGGCAGAGGTTAGTGGGGTGGTGGGCACCGAGAGCAAAGGGGGTCCAGGGTGGGAGGGACAGTGAGCAGTGGTGGTGGATGGGTCGGAATTACCTGGGCGTGCAGCGAAGCGGGATAGGTGAAAGCAGGAGGAGGTAGAGCAGGTGCTAATTCCGCTGGGTACAGAGGGTACGGCCCCCACACTTCAGGGCTACTGGGGTAAAGTGCAGGCACTGTGAGCTCATCTGCAAGAGAAGAAGAGGGAATGTTAACAGTGACCACAGCACTGCCATCCCCACCATGTCCTTCCTTCTCCCCCTAAAGCAGGAGCAGAGCTTCCTCTGGGAGAAGTGTGGGATGCACCGCCGAGAGCCAACCCGCAAAGCCAACATGGAACTGTGCTCGTCGTCACCAAAAGGTTTAATGATCCCAGGGATCCAGCAGAGGAGAGCGTGCAGCTCAAGCCTGTGCACAACAGTGAGGTGAGGAAGCAGTGTCCACGCAAGAAAAGCTCTTCCAGAGGTGGAAATTGGTACGGAGCACTCACGGCAGGACATTGCTGAGGCCTCTGCTGAGTCCCTCAGACATGACACAGAAACTCCCCACCACAGTGAAGCAGCACTGTGGGCTTGTCCTGCTCCCAGGTGCTTGCTAGGCTGGCTGTCACCTCTCCTGGGGTCCTCTCCTTTGGGGATTCCCGGCAGCAAGGAAGTGCCACTGCTTCCAATTGGACCTGGTGTTCCCCATCACCACCTGCCCCCTGCAGTACCCCTGCTCCTTCCAGTGCCCCACACCAGAGGCCTGGCATGCTACATCCACCCTGCATCTCTGCATGGCACCACAATCCCTGAGTAAGGTGTCTTCCTGAGGATGGGGGCAGCCCCCAGAGCCTGCCACCCCAAACCCTACTGGCACTGCCAGCTGGGGTGGCCACCTGGGGCTTCCCTCTGTGGAGCCAGGACCGGTACTCACAGGGCTCCCGGGCGATGAACTGAGGTACGGCGGTGGGGAGAGGGGTGCTGGGATTTGGGGTGCCCACCAGCTTGCTCTTGGCCATCTTGGTGTTGGCCTTGGCGAACTCCAGCCGCAGCGTCTGGGGGATCTCGGGGTCGAAGCGGATGCCCTGCGGGAGGGAAGGAGGAGGGAAGGAGGCACGGCGGGTGGGCGAGCACCGCCGCGTGCCGGGCCCCGCAGCAGAAATAACTCCCCGTTATTTATGGGTTTTTTCAACTTCCAGCCTTGAAATGAGCTAATTTGCCGGGCCCTGAGGCAGCTCGCATTCCTCCGGCATCTTTAGCATCGGCACCATATTTGGCAGTCGGCATCCCGCAAGGCCGAGCTCTTATCCAGAGGGATTAGCGAAGCCAAAAAAAAAGGGAGAAGTTTTAAGTTGGAAATGAAGGCAAGGAAGAAAAACAACCCCAAAGCAAAACCCGGGGAGAGGAATCAGAGAACCAGCTCCGCATGATTCATGCTCTATTTCCAGGTAACTGCACAGAGGTAGAAGGCAGCTGCTGAAAGAAAGTGAAGTTTGCTTTTTCTTTTGCAGGTTTAGCTGGGATTTTTCCTGCTGAATAAACGGGAGAGGCTGGGAATGGTATCTCTCACTTGCATCTAAGGCTTAGAGAGGGGTGCAGCCCCCTGGGAGGGAGGATAAGGATGACAAAAAACTATGGGATCTTCTGGAGGGATGGGGATGCTCTGGGGCCAACCAGAGTGGGAGCTGCACATCCCTGGCATGGAGGAATTCAGGGAGTATCTGGGGACAGGGAAACAAGGGGGAAAATGGAGCAACCAGGCTGGACACACTCACGTTCAGTGCGTTCTTCGCCGCCTCTGCCTCGGAGCGGCTGTCGAAGCTGACGAAGCCCACGGGCTGTGGAGGAAGGAGAGGAGCCACCAGTCAGGTGGGGAGCAGGGGGAACCCCCCTCTCCCCAGGGATTGGTGGTGCCAGGGAATGGTGGGATGCTCGCCCCGTTTGGAGCAGCTCCTACCTGCTTGGAGGTGAGTTTGATCAGAGACCCCTCGTACCCCTGCAAGAAAAGGGTAATAAAGGGTGTTCGGTAGAGATCTCCACAATTTAGTAATAATGACTGAATAAACCAACCAAATTGCCATTTTTGAGGAAAACCAGTGGGCTTCCAGATCCCAGCAGGTTGTCTGGGGCCAGTCCCAGTTTTCCAGCCCCTTTTCCACCCCCAGTTTGGTACCTTAAAGGGCCTGAAGAGGAGGTAAAGTTCCCGGGGCTTGATGTCCAGAGGCAACCCACTGACAAAAAGTGTCCTCACCTGGAAAAGAAGGAAGGAGGTTCCTAGAGACCCTCTCTCATCCCTAACTTGAGGATACACCATGCTTCCTGCAGATAGAGGGATGATGCCAGCCCAGAGGGAACCTCCTGGGCAGCCAAAAGCCTTAAGGCACACTCGAGCAACGCAGAACTTTTGGGAGGGGTGTCCCCATCCTTCACGTGGCCAGAGAGGTGCTAAGGCACCATGGAAAGGCAACAGAGACCTGTCCTCACCCCACAGAGTGCTCTCTGGGTTGAAAAAGCTTCCAGCATCCCAGCACCTTCCTACCCTGGTCTGGCAAACAGGATCTATCCCGGCATCCCTAGCGGATCCCGGACTCCACAGACAATGCCTATTGTCTCAGTTTAATTGCAGCAGCTCATAAGGACTGGGAGAAGCAAACCCCAACTACTCCTCCTGGAGGAATGGCCCTGGTTTGGAGGGGGATGGATTTAAGCAGCTTGTCGCTGGTTTGCAAAAGTCACCTTTTAAGGGGTTTTAACCCTTTTTCAGTGAATCTAATGTTTGTGGTGGTGCAACATCCTCAAAGCTGGTGTGTTTGGCAAAAATCCCACTCCCATCAACCCCAAGGGAGGATGTGGGGCTCCTCAGGGATGGGCAAACTCTGTGCTAGGATGGTTTTGCTTTACAACCAGCACATAACTGGTGGAGCAATGTGGTGAACTGGATCTGCTGCCAGCTCCCCCTCTCCTCATCCACAAAATCGCATCCAAACACTTTGGGAAAACTTTGATTTATTTTATTTTTTTGGCCGGGTACCCTGCCTGCCCCATTCCCTGGGAAAGAGACATGGGAAACAGCCAGAAACAGCCAGCCCAGGCCTATTCTTCTGCTGACATTTCTTCTTTCTCTTGCAGATAAGCTATCTCCCCCATCTCTCAGCCTGGGAGCAGCAAACATTCCTCCTTTGTGGAACAAAACCTCTGGCTGACCTGTATGTTAAATAACAAAAGGTACACGAGCTGTTTGCATATAGCCCTTGTGATACCCATCCTGGGTACCACATTATCATCATCATCATCCCTGCGGGTACCAGCATCCAGGCTGGATGGGATCGGCACAGGGATGTCCTCACCCCTTCCTGAGCCGGGGCTGCAGGCAGCCACACCCTAGTAGGATATCCCCTCTTTTGGGGCCACCCACGGTGGGCTGGAAGCCCCCCCAAAGGACCTTGGGGGACCTCTGCCAGATTTCTGCTGTCTCCTGAGACCAGAGGCTGATGGAGCATCCCAAGGTGTTCAGTACTGTTCTGTCCCCCAATGCAGACAGTGTCCAAATTTCTCCCAGCAGGGGCTGGGGATGGAGGAGGAGCTCCCCTTGGGTCCATGAAATTCAGTGTAAAAAAAGCAAATTTCTCCTTTCCTTGGGGAAAAAATATTCCCTTTCAGACAGGTCTGCCTAAGCATGGCTGCCATCCAGGGAATCAGCTCTCTGGACACATCCACCCTCACAGCCTCTCACGGAGGCTGAGCATCCCTGTGTGGTGTCCCTTGTTTCCATCATCCCTGGAGCCATCCAGGCACGCTGGTTTCCCGTTTCTCCTCTCCCTGGGGAGCTGCATGAAACACCAGAGGTGTCGGCGACAGCTCTGGGTGGGGGAAACCCGCTGCCAGTTTGCCACATCCCTGAAATCCAAACCCTGCAAGCCCAAGCCTGTCAGATCATTTATCCCCAAAGCCACGTGGGAGCGAGACAGGAGAGATAAAAGACCCCGAGGAACCCTCCGAAATTCAGCCCCGCAGTAGAAGCACTTCTCTTCCCTAATGACTTGTTTTCTTTGGAAGTTCAAACGTGGGTCGGCCAAGTTTGAATCAGTACAATTATACAGTGGCGAGGGAGAAGGGCTCCAAAGGATCCCCCAGCTGTTTTCCAGCCCCAAAAGGCCCGGAAGGGAGGGAAGAATACGAGCTCATAGACGAGCTCATAGGTACTCCCCATCTGCACCCCACATAAGGGGCCTGGGGTGTACCCAGCCACAGGGATGTTTGAGGAGGTCCTATGCAAACAGCATCCTCTTGCTGGGTAACAAACAGGTGGAACTGGCAGAGTAAGGAAGTGTCTTCAGGGATAATCCCAGCGGGCTGGATGGATATCCTTTTGCCAAGGGAAGACTTTTAGGTGGAAATATTACTCCTGCCCTTAAATGGAAGGGGAGCTTAGGCTCGCAGGGAGCTGCCCCAGGTTTTCCTGTGCTGCGAGATCCCAGGGATTCAGTCTCCATCCTCTACCAGAAACACTCTCGGGGCAAAATCCTGCCCTGGAGTGGGGGAAAAAAAAAGGCTTATCAGAGAAATTGCCAGCCAGCAGACAAGTATATGCTGTTCCATAGGGAAAAATGACCCCTTCTGGGAGGTTGATTGGGCTAGGCGCCTGCTGCCAAGTGTCTCATGGGATGGGGCCAGACCTACAGCTCCCAAGCAAGGATTAGTGAAGGGCACTGGAGCATGGGATTCCTGCAGCTCAAACACCTCCATTTTTTTGGGACAGCCCAAGCTGTTTCGTTTCAGTTCTGCTGCACAAACATTTTTCAGTTTCTTCTTGGTGCAGCATTTCTCCATCTCTTCTCCTTACAATCTGAGGTGAAACCAGAGGTTTTTTTCCAGGTCAGAAGTGCTGATGTTTGCTGCATGAAGCCACTGGCCATAGGTGCAAGGACCTCAAAGGTGACCACCTTGATTTCCTTCCATGAGGATGACAGCTATGGGACAGCACAAGGAACACTCCAAGTCCCCTTCCACAGTCCTCGTCTGCTCCTGGTTTGTCCCCTTCTGGCTTCTATTGTCCCTGCAGTAAGTCTCCTTTTCATCTCTGCTACTCTACTCCCGCTAAGAAGCCACTTCCAGCCCATTTCTGGCCTGTCCCTGTCACCTCTGCATCCCACCATCCCCTTCTGTTGTCCCTGACATTCCATATCTCGTTTGGGGCTTTTAAGGGATGATGGAAAGGGTCTAGAGGGGTTTGCTGGGAAGGTCAGGGCTCGGGACAAGCAAGGAGAGGCAGGGCCTGGGCCAAGAAGTGGCTGGGTTCAAGGAGGAGAGGAGCACAGATCAAGGATGGCCCCAGCATGGAGAGATTTATGACAGAGCACTGGCAGGCCCTCCTCCTCCTCTCCAAGCCACAAGTAAAGTCGGACTCCTTAAGGTAAAAGGAAGCACCAGGGAGGCATTTCCCTGCCCTGGACCCCCATCAGATGGCGGTGTCCTAAGGGACACCGGGGTGTCCCATCAGGGTGTCCCACCAGCACGGTCACGGTCCCCTGCCCAAACCACCCCCGGTAAACGTTTAACAGGCCGGGGTGGGGGGAAGGCGGGAGGCATCCGGCTGATTCATCCACGAGGCATTTAATCGCCTCCTTCAGCCCCAACTCCCGTCCGCGCGTCCGCCCCTTCCAGCGGGGCTCGCTTTAATTCTCCACCAGCCGATTATCCGCTTGACTGCCCGCCGCCGGAGCGGCACCGCCGGGCGGCCGGATCCCGGCGGGACCGGGAGGCCGATGGCACGGGGCTGCTGCCATCGAGCCGTGGAACAGGGCGAGCAGAGCTTCCCCCCTCCCGCCCCATTCCCGGCAAAGCGGGGTTCTGCCTCCCCCGCCGCGGCGGGGTGCATTCCGGCCCCGCCGGGATTAGTCCTGGCATAAATACTCTCTTGGCTAATGGAGCGTCTTCCTCGGCTGGGTTTGGGTTCCCGGGCTGTGTGTACGCATGCCTTCAGCCCGCAAAACTCCCCGACATAAACAAGGCTGGGGCCGAGGGATGCTGGCTCCTCCGCTCGGGGGATGCGGGAGGACCGGGAGCAGCCTCCGGCCTCGCCACCCCGTAGCCGCTTCTCCAGAGGGGCAGACAGATGCCCGGAGATGGACAGGAGGACAGGAACAGCCCTTGGGGAAGAGCGAGTCCAGAGCTGCCGGGGCTGGAACGAGGAAGCGGCGGAGGAAAAGGCAGCGGGAAGCCAAGGGAGCAGATGGGGGATTGCAACAGAGTGGAGGAGCGGCGGGATCAGGCGGGGGTCACACACGGCCCTGTCCCGCCCAGACTTTGCTCCCAAACCCTCTGGACCCCACGCTTCAAGGAGGAAAGGCAGCAGCAGCCCGGGGGGATGCGACACAGGGGCCACAGGGGAGAATTTTATCCACTCACTGGGCACATTCCTCCCCCAAAAAACCTCCAACGGGGTTCCCTCCCCATGCCACGATCCCCCGGGATGAGGGATCTGGCATGGGATGGGGACGAGGGCTACGAGCCGGGCTCTCCGCAGCCACTCCGCTACCAAATAAGGCCTCCGCAGAGCCTTTTACATGCCGTTCTCGCCCGGCCAAAGTGACGTGACCGCCTTCCCAAATTGTTCTGGCTCCTCCGTGGGGAACCCCCTGGCCAACAGCTCCCCTATAGGGACCGCAGAGGGGGAGGCCACCCGGGGTGCCAGGAGCAGGCAGGAGGAGCGGGGCTGAAGCAGAGGCTTCTCCCACCTCGCAGCAGCCCGACTGGCCTCCTGGGATAGGGGCTGCTTCTCCCTCTTTTTCAGAGGGGGCAGAAGGCTGGAAGGCAAGCCCTGGGAGGGGAGAGGTGGGGCGCAGCAGCTGGGCAACCCCCTTCCCAAGCGCTTAAGCAAATACTCGACAGCACCGGCTCTTCCAGCCCAGGCTGGGAAAAACTCCTGGAGGGTAAATACCGGCCCGGCACCGGCGGAGCTCGGCTTGGCCATCGCCCTCTTAATGTGTTCCCCGCACAGCGGGTGTCCCTGGCACCTCGCAGCCGTCCCCATGTCCAGCACCGCAAGGTCAGGGGGTCCCCAAGGGCCAGCAGGGCGAGGGCCGGCCCCTGGCTCCCCGGAGCCAGCCTTGGGGGCTCATGCCGTGCCGCTGGGAAAGGCAACAGGCCTCTATGGATATCTCCCATTGCCAGGTCCAGCCGAGCCACAGCCGCAGGACCCGACAGCATCATCTCCCACGCACCCCGCGAGGCCACCAGTGGGAAAACTCCCCATGATTTAGGAAACTTTGGGAAGTTTGAGGCCAGAGCCGCCTGTGGAACAAACAAATGAAAGTAGGCAAGAGCGGGCGATGGAGCTGCGGGGATCCTAGCGCTGGCCACCAACCAGGGACCCCGGTACGAGCCGGCGGGGACCTGCCGGAGCAGCCCGGCGAGTGGAGGGCGAGGAGGAAGAGGTGATCGCAGATAGGAATCTGACCGCTCTCACCCTCCCAAAGTCCAAATTCCCGTCTCAAGGTCACGGGCAAAACCAGGAACTTTGCAGCTGGAACGCAGAAAAGCAGCTCTGACCGTGGCGGGCGTGGGGTTGGTCTCCCGTAGGGATGGGAAGGTTTCGGACAACCTTTGGGGTGAGACCCACGGGAAGAGACGCGTGGGCGCTGGATGCGCGGTACCCACCGGCACCGGCAGCACCAGGCACCGACCCCAGGACCAGGGGGCGCCTGGTTTGCCCCCCACCCTCCCCGCAGAGCTGCGTGTCTCGAGTGGGGCTCCCCACGGAGAAGGCGAAGCGGCGTTTGCGGGGAGTCCCCATGGAGGGGATGCGGGCGGTGGGCAGGGGCGTCCCTGGGAGCGGGGATGCGCTCCCCGCCGCTCGTCCCCGTCCCCCCGCAGCAGCCCNGGAGATGGACACGGTCCCGGGAATATAAGACGCAAGCTGGGCACGCTGGACACAGGGCTGGGGATAAAGGACAAGACTGGAGACGTGGGACACGGTCTAGGACCTGGGTTACAGGACACAAGGCTGGGGACACAGGGCTAGGGAGATGGACACGGTCCCGGGAATGTAAGACGCAGGCTGGGCGCGCTGGACATGGTTGGGGACATAGGACAAAAGGTCTGGGACACAGGACACACGGTTAGGGATATAGAACAAGACTGGAGATGGGGGATACAGGACAAGACTGGAGATGTGGGATACGGTCTAGGACCTGGGATACAGGACACAAGGCTTGGGGACATGGGCCACAGTCCCAGGGACACCGCACAGAGGCTGGGGACACAGGACAAGGCTGGGCAGATGAGATACAGTCCTGGGGACACNCCCCATGGAGGGGATGCGGGCGGTGGGCGGGGGCGTCCCTGGGAGCGGGGATGCGCCCCCCGCCGCTCGTCCCCGTCCCCCCGCAGCAGCCCCGCGGTACCCGGAGCCGCAAAAGCCGCAGAGACCCCCACCCCGGCCAAGACCCCTCTCCATCCCGCGTGGGTGCGTGGGCACCCGCGGGTGGGATGGGGGGTGCCGGAGCCACCCCCCTCGCCCCGAACCCCCACGGTTTATGACTCCCCCCAGTACCTCCTCCTCGGGCAGGCCGGTGTCGGCGGGGCCGCCCTCCCTGTCGG
>WBMV01001807.1:5014-37027 GCA_013396655.1 Campylorhamphus procurvoides | reverse complement strand
CAGGGCCCACAGAGCAGCCGCGCGTCCCGACCAAAGAGCCACCAGCCCCGAGAGGCCGCCCCGCTGCCCAGCGGCGCCCCCAGCCCGGCTCGAACAGCCGAGGGCAGCCTGCGCGGGCATGGAGCGTGCCCTTGTCTCACACGCCTCCCCGGCNCCTTTAGGAGCAACCTTTGTAAGAGTTAATTGCCCGATTCAACTTTTTAGACCCAAGTTCAGCGAGACGTCCCCCCCTGCCCCCCCCGGGCAGCGCGACTCCCGAGAGCTCAACCAGCGAGGAGGGACGGGAGGAGGGACGGGAGGAGGGACGGGAGGAGGGCGCTCCAGCCCCCAGAGGCTGGGGTGTCGTGCCAGTGGGGTCCCGTCACAGGGACCTTTATTAGCCGCCGGTACCAACGCCAGCTAAGGTCAAAAACAACTACCCTCACAGCCCACCTCAGACTACCCTCGCACCCCAACGCGCGCGGGTTATGAGGGGCGCGCGCGCTCTGCCCCGCCCACCGCGCTTTCCCATTGGCTATCGGGGTGAAGCCCCGCCCCCGCCACGCTGTGGGCGGGACCGCTGGTGTCACGTGGGTCGGGCGGCGGGTGCCGGAAGCGCGCGGGAAGTTCCGGGAAGCGCCGGGACGTGAGGGGCGAACAGACGGGAGGGCGCTCCGATGGCGCACATCACCATAAACCAGTACCTGCAGCAAGTAAGCTGAGCCTTTTGGTGTTTCTTTTTAATTCATCTGTGGGTGCTGTCTAGTATGGGGGCGTAAATGCGTTGCTGTAAACACGTTGCCTTAAGGAATAGAATGAGCGAAGTAGTGAGGAAATGTGTTTCTTTACTGCGTGCGAAACACGCCCTCGGAGTGCTGAGGGTTGTGATGGATAGCGAGGTGGTTGATCCCTAAGAGCCGGCAGCGAGGGATGGGGTGTGTGTGTGTGTGTATGTGCAGGAACGAGTGGAGCTCGGGGGTTCAAGAAATACAGGGATTTAAAGTCAGGAATGCGGAGACACAGTGTATGGCAGGGAGCATGGAGAGGCGGGAGCAGAATCCCAGGGAATGTCATTGTCAAGCTTTCGGTATCTGCTCTTGCTGGTTTTTTCTGGACCATTGTATTCTCATCATTGTTAGGAAAAAAAAAATCCCTGCCAATTTCTGAAAAAGTTCAAGCAGTTGATTTTCCCTCTTTTGCTGCCATTTTGGTCTGTGATTTTTTTTTCCCATTCGGTATGAGCTTTCCGTATCCAAAGATACATTTTTTTTCATATTGGGACACAAAATATGACAAATAAAGCACAAGCAGTGGGAAATGAACTCTTAAGAAGTAGTATATCAAACTGCTTCCACAACTAAAGAAATTTCCAATTTGAAGTCACAATAAACTGTTCGGGCTGACTAATGTTTACAAGGAGTTACCATTAGCAGGAAGCAGTATTAAGCCATTCTCCCACAGAAGATGATATTTGCAGTCTTAATAGGTTTCAAAAGTATTCTATATAGATGCCAGTCTAATATAAGATACTGCCTTTGGAACAATATCTACGTGTTAAGTCTGCCTGATTTCATTTTAAGGCATTACTCAAAGATTGTGCTTTCACAGACGTGTTTGAAGCCCGTAAGTCCAACTGGAATTTAAAAAAGCCTAACCAAATCTGTCTCACAACTGCTGTTTTACAACGTTAGACCCATGCATGTTGTATGGAGATCCTCTGGTTTGTTTGTATTCTAGAAATAAGGAGAAAAACACAGTCGTGTTCACCCTGCCTTGTCCGTGAGAGCTTTTGGAAAAAGAGGTGTATTGAAAATACAAAATTATTCATTCATTTTTAAACCTGTAAAAATTCACATTTGATTTTATAGTAATGAGGATGAACAGTGGTAATAAGAAGGTGGCTTCGAGAGTTATGTAAATAAGTTGTGTGCTTGTTGCTGGATTATATTCTGTAATGAAGCTGTTTACCTCGGCAGGTACAAGAAGCCATTGACAGCAGAGATGGACAATTTTGTGCAGAATTAGTATCATTTAAACATCCACATGTAGCAAACCCAAGGCTACAGGTGAGAATCTGGTTTTGATCTTTCTTTTGCTTTACTTTCAGTTTTCCTAGCTTTCTATGTGAGTTCCTTTTCATTGGAGATAAACCTCTGAAACCTGTTTCTTAGGCCAGAGCAAGATCCCCTTGTAGTTTTGGTTCTCTTTTCTTCTTAGAGGAATATTATTTTTTTAAATTTTATTTCCTGGATGGCTCTTTGTGTTCCGCTTTGAATTGTTCTCTGGATAGGTACAGTCTTGAAAGTCCTTTGTCTCCAGGTTAGTTATTAGTTATTAACTAACTAATAGTTAGGGCAGTGGAAGGGACTATAAAGAAAAAAAGCAGTGGGAAGTAAGGGCCTGGTGCTTGTGCTCTATGCATTTCAGATGATTTTGCTTAGCAATGTTACAGAATGCACAGTAGCAATTCATTACACTGGATGTGATTTTTATTATAACTTAGGGTTCTGATAGATGCATACTAAATAGTCTCTTCCAACCCTAACAATTCTGTGATTCTGTGAAAACTGCCATGATAAAATATCCGTATGATGTTCTGTTTCTGGTGCATTGGATGTTCCTTCAATGTTTCATTGATTTATTCTATACTTAGCTTCCGTCTCCAGAGGAGAAGTGTCAACAAGTTTTGGAGCCACCATATGATGAAATGTTTGCAGCCCACTTAAGGTAAATGTAAAGTCAGTTGAGAGGCATCCAGCAAGGATGGGGAAGGATAGCCTTAAGTTTATTTACTTGTTTTAAAGGGCTTACATTTGAAAACTTGGTATGTATTATTCTTATAAATAATGCTAGAGCTGCAGGAAATAAAGACTTTCTCTTTTCTCTCCACATAAAGTTTGCTCTCTGTACCTGACAGTCATCTGCATATAGCCTTTGGCACTACTTTAGTTTCAGTGCTTGCTGTTTCCCTTGCTCTGTGCTTACTAGCTACACAAGAATTTATAGAGTCAAATAAATACGGGAACTATACATTTTTAAAAGGGAATTTTAGTAATAAAAGTACTCTTAAGACAGCTGTAGTGCTTACGTAATTCTGTGAGGCTTTTATTTTAAAAATTTCTACGTTAACACAGTCTTTAGTTCTCTTTCAACAGTCTTGGATTTATTTTTCAATCTGATCTTGGTGGTGGTTTCAGTAAGCATTAGCATATTAAAACAAATCCCCATTCATCTCTCCAATCAGATTTTTACAGTTATCAAGCTTAGTTCTCTGTTAAAATACATGTAAAAGAATTTTGTTAGGAACATATCTAATCATATTTCTGTGTCTCTTAAACAAACTGTAAAACTTTATGCTTGTTAAGAAACAAATATTTATTTTACATATATTTTCTGATGCACTAATGCACCTTTTCTTTGACAGGTGTACTTATGCTGTTGGAAACCATGACTTCATAGAAGCATACAAATGCCAAACAGTTATTGTCCAATATCCTTTTCCATAAATCTTGTATATGGTTTTCTGATTAACGGTATGTCTTCCTGTAGAATAAGTTCTCTTTATGCCTTCTGAAAATCTAATAGAAGGTGATTTGCGTCGAAACACACTTCAGCTGCTTAGGTTCCTAAGCAAGGAAATCCAGATACACTCTTCTTTCAACTTTCTGTAGTGCTAAGAAGAATTCTGTCACTTGGCTCTAAAATAGAAAATTAATTTCTGCCAGAGTATAGGAGACCCCCAAATCATTAATAAACCTTGAACTAAAGGGATGCTTGGCTAAAGGGGAAAATAATGATAAAGAAGCTGCTATCTTATCCCTGGCCAGTACTTCTTATTGCTGCTGCCACATGAAGGAATGCATGGCTGTGCTCACATTCTTCCAAAACACATCTTTACATCCTGACTCCTCAGCTACTTGATGCTTTTTTGGTTTCTAGTCTTTCATGTAGTAATATATGGTACCATTCAACTGAAGTTTCTTAAATCTGTGCTTCATGTCGTGGCACTTTAAATTCTCCTGAATACAATACATCCTTCCTGCGAGCATTTCAGGCGCATAAAGAAGAAAATTGGTGAGTACATCGTAGAAAGCTACTACAAACTAAACTCATCTTTTCTATCTAATACTGTAGTAATAAAATAAAATTATGCCTATAGTTTTGATTTATTCCTAGTGATGCTTAAATCCAGCCTAATTGCTTTTGCTGTGTGTTTTTTTATGTTCAAAAGTGTGAAGACTAAACATCTGAGCCATAAGTAAACACGTGAAGAGTTTGTTCAAAATGAGTTGGTATTTTATTAAAGTCGCAGTAAAAAAAAAGCTTCAGAAATAATAATTCTAGTGTGGAATTTATGAAATGCTGAGATCTTGAAGAACTTTCTGGCTTTATTTAAAGATTAACATATACTTTTCTGGTTTTATGACCAACTAGCAAAAAGAAAAATACTGATTTTTTCTCATGTTTTACTTATTGCATGATTTGCATATACTAAGTATACTGTGTTTTGCTTTCCCAGGGCCTTACCTATTATGTATGCTGTAGCCCTTGATCTTCGAATTTTTGCTAATAATGTAAGTAGATCTAATTAACAACCTCATTGCTTTTATCTGTTTGGTATTTCTATGATGGAATTTTTTTTTTTACTTCTTTGCACAGCCTAATTTTGCGCAGTTCTCTTTAACTCATTATTTAGGATATTGTTGACACACTAAATTCACCCAGTCCTATTGAAAAATGAGGTTGCTCAGTCTGGCCATCTCCCATTTGCTTGAACTAGAGGGGTTCTGAGGACCTGCAGTTGCTTAAAACTTATGAAGGGATGGAGTACTTTCTTTATTGAGTAGCATATGTCACCACTCACTATTTCCACGTGTTATCCTCAGGATTTGGTGAAAATCTTTATAAGGGTGCGGGTATCACAGACAACTGAGCTAATTTAACAATTCACCACATCTGAAGAGGGAAGTTTCTGCTCTTTTTCCATTTTCCAGCTGTGTGCACTGCTTTTGTTGCTCATTGGAGCCCATAAAACTGCTGACATGCGAATAACCCCCAAATTTACATTGTTTTTCTTGGGCTGGTGAACCGAAGTAGCTTGTGTAGGGATCTATTGAGAACTGCTAGGCCAGGGTAAGTGGCAGAGTTGTGATTTGCTCCTAGTCACTTTACCTGAAGAAGTGAAGCTAAAGTTCAAGTCAGGTTAGAGTTTGACAATATCCAGTTTCTTCAGTGTTCATCCCCTCAGCACTCTCATGCTCTGGTTACTCTTACCCATGAAACCACACATGGGTCATGCTTGCACAGAGAATATTTTTCCTGAGTGTGACTGCTCTGTAACAAGTCTCAATTCTCAGTCTGAGTGAGACAAATCCATATATCTGAGTTGCATGAAAAAGGGGAATATTGAATCAGTCATGTTGGAAGTATTTGAACTCTGTCTTCTAACCTTAATATATTTCGAAGGATGTGGATGCAGAGAGCACTTCTGCAGCAGAGAATGCATTTCCACTTCTTTGTTTTTCAGCTAGTGAGAATGCAAGCACTATGCTAAAACTTTTAGAAAGTAATATCTACTTGTTATGTTTTTTTCTGTTGAAGCCATGCATTAGTCAGTGCATGGATCTTTCCCGTGTATTGACAACAGAATTCTTTTTTTTCTCTTGCTGCTGTAAAATAGGTTTTGCATTTTTTCTGGAAGTCTGAGATCTCAGCAGTGTGTGTTATTACTGAAAAATGTTAAATATGGCTTGGAAATAAAATCTAGTCTTCATGGCTGTGGAGAGAAACTGAATTATAAATTCTAAAACTCAAAGTCCATAAGTTTTTGCAAACTCGGTCCTTCTAAACTTAAGTTGAAGCGTTAATGCTCCAATTCAGGTATTGAACCTGAATTTAGGTTTCTGAGATGTGCATTAAGTTAGTGATGCAAAAGGTAATAGTGATCAGTGCTATTTTCAAAGGAGTGTCCTCCTGTGCATTAGGTTTGGTACGTGTTCAGGAGCTTCTCCGAGTGTTTTCCTTATTCTGTGAGCTTGACTGCCTTTTAGATTTGGGACATAGCAGGCATGACAAATCTATTGCTGTGATACTTTATAAATTGCTGTATTAAGGAACTGGACTGTTTGCAACCCAGCAGACCAGGATGGAGAATGACATATTGTTTCTTGCGGTGTAATGCTAGGCAGATCAACAGCTTGTGAAGAAAGGGAAAAGCAAAGTTGGCGACATGTTGGAAAAAGCAGCAGAACTGCTGATGAGCTGTTTTCGAGTCTGTGCCAGTGACACGTAAGTGAAAGATCCTCTACAGAACTTGCACTAGTAAGTTGTTCAGAGCTTAATGAACTTTAGATTTTTCTCACTTGCTAAGGCCATATATGGGTAAGAATGAAGACTTCTCAGTCTTGTTTCCTGTAATATTTAATCTATTCTCTCTTGACAACTACAGATAGAGAGCCCTTGCTTCAGGTTTAACATTCCCAGCAGATATTGTTCAGAGGGACTGTTTTTATTTCTCAGGAAAAATGATTAATGCTTTTATGCCCTGTTCAGTTGTGAATTTTGCTCCATTAGAATTAGATGGAAAAGAGGTGATTCTTTGGTTTTAGTCTTAGCAATTTTAACACTTTTGAAATGGAAAAAAACTCTTTCTAATCTTTCTCTCACCTCAAATGTAACAAGTCACTGCTGTGCAAGTGTATGTGTTCCCTGTAGACTGGATTGAGGGCTCTGATGCAGATGAATAGTATTTTGCATGACATCTTTTCATTATGTTGAGAAAAAAACATAGCAGAGCTGTTCATATGGGAATGCATGTTCTGTTTTGACTGTGCTGGTATGGTTTAAGACATAAGAAGTTTTAGGAATTTGGCCATGTCATTTATTTTCAGACACCAGTGTTTACACTAAAAATCCATCGAATATCTATGGACTGAATTTACTATAAGGACAAAATCATTATTTTCTTACAGGGTTCTGTACTAGTACTTTTTTTGTTTTTGCTTATGACAGTCGAGCAGGCATTGAAGACTCCAAAAAGTGGGGCATGCTGTTTCTTGTGAATCAACTGTTTAAAATTTATTTTAAGGTAAGGTTCAGGTCTGGTAAGCTGCATTCCGTATTTCATATCCTAATCAAACCCATCCTTTTCTATATGATGCAGTTTATCTACACTAAGTAAAATGCAATTTTTTTTTTAACAGATTAACAAGCTCCATCTATGTAAGCCCTTAATTAGAGCAATTGACAGCTCAAACCTGAAGGATGAATATAGTATGGCACAGCGGGTTACATACAAATATTATGTTGGACGCAAAGCCATGTTTGACAGTGACTTCAAGCAAGGTACTGTATCATTGAAAGTCTTGCTGCTTGGTATGAAATCTGGCTGATGATGTGTGCAACTCAAAACATGAGTAGAGGGTGCAGTTGTGTTTGCATTGATCAAAGGAAAGTAATGCTGGAAGGTCCAAGGCCCACAGGCTGACTCAGAACAGAGATGAGATTACATGGCACTTCTAATTGTAGTCTATGTCCAGTTTTAAAATACTTGTGTCAGTGAGGTTCTCTGTAGTCTTATGCATGACATGTGTGCATTATAAAATGTATAAGCATCCAAAAGAATAGGCTTGTAAAAGGTGTCACGAAGGAGGCTTTGTGACTCTGTCTTTTTCAAGTTGCTGTGTGCCATGTAGGAAATCTGCAGCAAACAGTAATGTAGAATTAGTTTCTCCGTGCTTTGATGTCAGAAGATGCAAAAACTCCATGTCCCAGATTTCTAATGTATTTCACTAATAGAAATGCTTCTAGAACTCAGGTGTACAACTTCATTACTAATTGAATTTCCTGACCAAAATCCATTCTAGGGCTGTTTCTGCTACTCTAACTCTCGACTTCTGC
This sequence comes from Campylorhamphus procurvoides, assembly GCA_013396655.1. Lineage (NCBI taxonomy): Eukaryota > Metazoa > Chordata > Aves > Passeriformes > Dendrocolaptidae > Campylorhamphus > Campylorhamphus procurvoides. The sequence continues at coordinate 29,149 of WBMV01001807.1, read as the reverse complement.
CTGTCAGCCTTATCATTGTATACGTTGTTGGAAACTGCTGAGAGATTTTCGTGTTGTTATGCTCTGTTACACTGGCATGTTTCTGCAGCTCAGCAGATGTGTATATTGCATGCAGCTTTCATCCACTGAAGAACTTAGTCTGAATTTAGAAAATAGAGTGCAGTTCATCAGTGCTTCTTGAAATTCTCTGCTTCTGTAATAGGAGCACAATAATATCCCTGAAATGAGCTGAAAATTCCAATATTACTTGTAACTGTTATGTCTGACATTTAGACCTTGGCAAGTTTACTTTGACTTTCTGAAGGAGAACTTACTTTTCTCATAATGCTTTGTGAATGCTTTTATGTGAATGTCTAATTTTTCTTAATGTATTTTGATTGGTATGATTATTTTTATATGATTTTAAATGTCATGTTCAAGCTAGAGATGGACATTGAGAACAGAATTTGGGTTACTGTTTTAATCCATTTTTGTTGTTGAGTCATTAGTGCTTTCATTTGTGTGTGCAGCTGAAGAGTATCTGTCATTTGCCTTTGAGCACTGTCACCGATCAAGCCAGAAGAATAAAAGAATGATTTTGATCTACCTGCTGCCTGTAAAAATGTTGCTGGTGAGTAGATGTTACTCTTCTAAATGAGGGGAGGGGAGACACACATGCAGATAATAACAGTGATGCTCAGTATTGGTTTTGGTTTTCTGGGAATTCAGAGGCTGTGTTTTACCCCTGTAAGAGTCAGCATATCCACACTTTGTTCTTTGAGGACAAAAAATGTTGAGTTGTCATTTATATCAAAACAGGAAAGGAGAAATGAGAGGGGAAACACAGCCAAACAAACAAATCTCTCCCCTGCACCTCCCCTCTAACAAAACCAACCTGGCCCTCCTTTCCTCCTTACCTTCCTCCCACCTCTCCTGAAGGTCAGTCAGATATTACATCTGTAATAAAGATATCTTTGAGTTCTTTGGAGAAGCACTCAGCAGTGTAAGTTCTGTCGTGTAGTAGTGTGTCTCTCCAGTGATCAACTACACAGACGAGCCAGGGAACATGTGGATTCACTAGAACAGATTCATCTGCTTCTTTCACCTGGTGGAAGGAAGGAGGATGTGCAAACAGGTGGCTGAGGATTGTTGAGAGGGCTTTGTCATAGCCTATCTTCATGTTTTCTATCTGCACCTTGAATATTTGCCCATTTGAGGTGTGTCAGAAGGGTCATGAGGTAGAGCCTTTTGGTTTTGAAAAAATCAATGAAGACTGGTTAGTATTTGATAATTTTATGTCTATTAAAACAATGAAGCACATCCATTTCTTGTCGCTGTCCTTTGCCATGTGCGGTATTAACATTTGTGTATCCCTGAATTAGTGGGATTATGCTAATAATTAATTCAGTGTAACTGAGGGGATAAGAACTAGTCTTTAGAGTTTTCTGTTCCTAGCCCTGTTACAAAAGTTACCCGTGGAGAATGTTGTTGTCATCTGCCTCTGCTGAGTTGTCATCTTCCACCTTTGCCACTACCTGTTTGTGACCACTCTCCTTTTTCCATTCAATGCTCCCTTTCCAGTCCCTTGCTGTGTCCAGTGGGTAAAGGGGAATTGTAGTGGATGTGATAATTGGCTTCTGTTTTCCATTTTTTATTTATTGACTTTCTTACTGGTTTCAGATAAATCAGTGGTAGGGTTGATAAAGGAAAGCTAACAGTCTTCCTAGAAATTTTGTCCCAGTGGTGACTGGGTGCCTTAAACTGGTGTGTTTGTTAGTGCCTAGAATGACCGTGGCTGTTCTGGAGCAGTTCTAGTGTACAAGAGGCACTAAAGAAACTAGATAAAGGTCATTTGGTTTACAGTTACTTTTTTTAAATCAGAGCCCAAACATTACCACTAACCTTAAACTGTACTAAAATAGCTTGGATGTTGTTTTTTTTATTCCTAGCAGCTCTCAGTAAACATGCAGCTGAGTTCTGCTCTCAGCTAATCCTCCATCCAGGAAAGGAGTTACCAACAGCATAGCATGATGTAACTAAATTTAAATCTGACCAAGTCAATGTGCAATCTGATCTCTGTTGTGCAAATTTTCTTTTTGATAGTTGTCATAATTAATTTAGCAATGAGAATTTTACTTCTTTAAATTTAATGTCTCTTTTTTTTGTGCTGGGGGAGGAGGAAGGGAGTGGGCTGCCGTTGGTGGTTTTTTTTTTTTTGAGAGGACATTTTTATTCCCATATGGAGACAGAGAGAATAAAACCCCTGGTAAAGATTGAGCTAGCACTTGACAGTACTGAAGCACTACTTGCATTCCCTTGGGAGTGCTTGGTATTCCCACAGTTCTTCTGTTTGTGGATTAGGTCATACATTAGGTCATGACATAAAATTTGAATCTGCCTAGGCCTCATGACACAGGATCTTGATTTTACAAATTTGATGTCTGTTCCCTAACGTTAAGTATGAAGACTCCCTACATCATGATAAATCAGTAGTTACTGTGAGTTGAGCTACAAGATGTTTGACAGGAACAAGGAGATTGTCTTACAAATATTTTATTCACTTCTTATTCTATAGCAAAAAAAAAAGTAGTTTCACGTTTGTCTTATAACAATTTTTTTTTTGTAGCTTACTATTCTATTTAAAATGCTTTTGACTTTACCCTGCAAAACTTGGAAACCATTTATTTTTCAGGGCCATATGCCAACAGTTCAGCTCTTAAAAAAGTATGACCTTATGCAGTTTGCTGAAGTAACAAAGTCTGTGAGGTATGATGCTTGTTTTGTTGCCTTGTGTTCAAAAAGTATTAAGTAAAAGGTATTTATCTGGGATGACTGAGGAAGGCAAGGGGATGCATATGCCTACCAAGTCAGACCATTTCTTTTCTTGTTTGGGTGAGACCTTCTCATTTTTTAATTTTTTCATCCTTGCAGCGAAGGCAATCTTCTCCTACTGAATGAGGCTCTGACAAAGCATGAGACCTTCTTTATTCGATGTGGAATCTTTCTTATCCTTGAGAAGCTGAAAATCATCACATACAGAAATCTCTTTAAGAAAGTGTAAGTGTAGTAACAAAACCTATATTTTACAAGAGCAGGTTTAGTATGGTTTTACCTGGGTCTGAGGTAGAAACGTATGTGCTCCTTGGTTCTCTCTGAGAGAGCTGACTTCCTGTTGAAGTAAATTTATTGTAGAAAGGCCATTTTTCTAAGAACCTAAATTTTGAAGTGATTATTTTTCAATAACACATTTTTGTGTTGTTTCTTTCAGATATTTACTACTCAAAACCCATCAGCTATCTCTCGATGCCTTTCTGATTGCCCTGAAGTTCATGGAAGTAGAGGATGTTGATATTGATGAAGTCCAGTGCATTTTAGCTAACCTTATATATATGGTATGTGCTGACCACTTGTTGTCTGGTCCTTCCAGACATCAGGCAGTAAAAAATGTTTTATTACAAAACTCACGTTTTCTTGTATAAAAAAGTGTATTCACAGGTTCTCTAAGTAAAATGTTGTCATTTGCCCCTGAGGATTTTCTCTAGTTCTAGCCTTTTTTTTTTTTGCAGGAATCAGTTGAAGTAGAATTTTACATTATAAATCTTGTACTGACATTTTTCTATATGTGCACAAATACTGATTTAAAAATACATTTTAGCTGGGACCAAAAAGAATTTGTTCTGCATTTGAAGAAGCAGACTCTTGACCCTCTAATGTCAGAAAAAAGTAAAGCCAGATTTCTCTGGGTTTGTTCCACGTTTTGTCTTTAAGTGGGATTTAACTACTCCTAAACAGATAAAGGCTTGAAATAGAGAGATTTCTATTAAATCTGAGGTTTTGGAGCAGCACTGTGGTGTCAGCAAGAAAATGAACCACATCTCTTGTTTTTGAAGCAGATTATTTGATGTGGTGTAGGTCACTGGAAGATTCTTTCAGTGTTACAACACTGTGTTTGAAAAGGAAGTACTATGTCATTTAGTTTATTAGGTATGGAATACTAGTGGATTAAAATCCTCATTTTAAGGTGACCAAGAATAAATTTAGAACCATTTCTGTAGAGCTGTGTCTTTTCAAGGCAATGTAAGCAGACCCATGGGGGCCCTGGCAAGAGGCTCTCAGACTGACAGCACCCTTAGTACCCAAACATGGGGGGGTTCCAGCTTTCTGCTTACTCTCCAAATTGACCCGCTTACCTAAATTGGACTCTTAGAGGTATTGAGTACAGTAGTGCTGTGGTGATTGAGTATACACACAGAGCTTTGCTATGGTTGCAGGTATTTGCTTAGGTTATAGACACTATGTTAACAGCTCCCAGAACTAATGACTGCATTTTCTCCTTCTGCCAGGGTCACATTAAAGGCTACATATCCCACCAGCACCAGAAGCTTGTGGTCAGTAAGCAGAACCCATTTCCACCGCTGTCAACAGTGTGCTGAATATTGCATCTTATCCATGCAAGTACTTTATCCAGATACTCATCTTGCCCACTGGAACTTCTCCTAATCACCCCAAGAACACTGTAAATTATCTGGTTCATGTCCAGGACTGGAATACCAGGAACTGTTTGTGGCTCCTTTCCAAGAATGACCAAGGCTGCCAGTGTTACAAAGTGTGTTGGAATGAAACACTGACTCTTAAATGATAGTTTCCACGGGCTATCAAGATCATCAAAGTATTTCATGAAAAAATAAAGCAAAGCATTCCAAATTCCTTACAAACTGCTTAAAAGCTTTTATGAAGTACTTTGTGTTACTATTTTTGCATTTATCTTTCAGAGAGAAGTATCAGCCTTTGTTACTTGTGTTAATCCATTCTTCAGAATGGAAATAATGTTTTCTTACACGGTCTCTTCAATAATCTTGCTGGTATTAGATACTTTCTTCAGACTTTCTCTAAAAACTAGAGAAAGTAGAAAACCTAAAGCTTTACTGTGTCAGTAATACTTACAAGTTCAAGTAAATGTGGGTAGTTTGTCTATAGATGCTCAGAGATGGGTTTGAAGTTTCTTTTTTTAATTCTGGTAATATTTTCTTTAATTTTTGCAATGTTGAACAAAAGCTGATGTAGCTAACTTATTTGTACTCTTTCTGGGGAAAACACCACCACTGGATCCAATATTTTAAGTGTTACTACCTTGGGGGGTTGGTTTGTTTGTTTGCAGGTAGTACAGTGTAACTCTGTGCAGACTAATGAGATAGTGGTTTTGGGAGTTTAAAATTATTTTTAAAGGAAATTAAACATTTTCTTTCCTGTCTTTTACAATTGGGTTTTATTTTACCATCTAACTGACAGGCATTTTTTAGCATGATGAAAACTGTCAAGTCCTGCATCAACATAGACATTTAAAAGCTTGAAGTTCCCCCTGTTCTTTGTAAGTTTTATGTGTATGTATCCTGAAATAAGAATATGAATTTGCTGAATCAAACCTCAGGGTAACAAGACTGAAAAATAATCATTTCCTTCTAGCAACATTTAAAATCCCAGAACAACATCAAAGTATTTTGAGTTTTAGGATGAACAGTTCAAGGAAATTTGAAGTTAAATCAGTGTTTAGTAAAATAGGTTTACTGCATCATGACTTTCACAGTACTGCATGTCAGCAGGAGAAGGAAAGACAAACAGACTTTTCTGTATAAATTGGAGTTAAATATTTTTCATTGTTGCAACTTTCATTGCTGCAAGTTGTGATAGAGTCATATGGGTGTACTGGCTGAATCCATATGTTTCCTTCCAGTGACTGGTAGGGGTTTGGTGCTTGAGAGTTGGTTGTGTTTGTGTCTTATTTCATTTTTTGTTTAACCCATATCATATACCTCGCAGTGTTGGTGAACAGAAGTGTTTTCCATTCAGTGTCTTCTAGTGGCCAAGATCCCAGGATGCCAGTCAGAAACCAAGTGCCCTTATACTCAGTAGCTAAAAAGCTTCCTCCAGCCAGTCTTTTATTTACAGCCTCCTGAAGGTGCCCACAAAACTGCCTGTTTGTGAGGCTGATGTTTAGTATTTGTTTGCAGTCCTCAGCAGGAAAGTATGAAACTGGCAGCTCATCACCTTGAAGTTCATCACCTTCCATTCTCCAGCCACTGACTGTGCCAGCCAGTTTTGGTATTAGAACATGTTCTGCAAAGTCTCTTTCAGGGGTGCATACAGGAAGCTGGTAGTTGTTGCACTCAACATGCTCTTGAAGTTGTAGCAATGCAATGTTGTTCTCACCAGTGTCTTCATCATACCGGATGTGTATGTGCTTCTCGCTAACTTGAATTATCTTCTCAGTTCCACTTGTTCCATTTAGCCCTGTGAAACAATGGTATTTCACTGCTCTTTTTTTTACAGAGACCTGTAAGCTGTATGCAAGCTGATGACTGCTTGGTCATGCTGAGGAATGTGTGTGGCCGAGAAACTAAGGGTGCTGTTTCTCAAAACCGCTGCAGTAAAGGGGAACTAAGAATAAGATGTTCACAGCTTTTTAATGCCAGGTAGAAGCATGCATTTTTTGCAGTAAGGACAAATACCCAACACAGAAGTGAATTTTGGCATGAAACAAAAGCCACCTCTAAATCCATCATGTTTAGCTTATCCCTAGAGGCTGAGTTTGGAATTGTGTCTGAGGAGTTGTCCCTGCTCAGCTTGGAAGGGGGCATGGGGCAGCTGTAATTCCAGCTCAGATACTTGACTGAGTGCTTAAATGAAATTACAGCGTATTTGTTTACTCTAGCAATATTTTTATGCAGCAAGTTTAGTAAGCTTTTTTTAAATTTAGCTTGTCAATACTAAAATGTGCTGTAATGAGAAAATGTGTTGCATCACTTACCAGCACCAACCTTGATTTCAAAATGGCTGTGGTGAAGGGCACACTCTGCTGTGGTCAATACGAAATTACTTTTCAGCAGCACTCCTCCACAGAAGCCTTTCCCTTCTGAGTTTAGCAGTAGCACCTGAAAAAATGCAAAAAGACAGTAGATAGCACTAGTCATTTGAGGTTGAATGATGGCTTTTATGAATTGCTAGAAATACCTGCCAAGGAAATCGCTCATGATGTTTCTTCCTGCTTTCACTTATCAGATTATCACCATCTTGAAGTCTGCCACATGCACATTCATCTAGTAAATAAAAAAATAAATAAAAATCAACACCTCATGCTGTATCATTTCAAGATAAGTAATACCAGCAAATGCCTAATTGCTTTCACCTTGACTTTGGGGTTTTATTTTTGGACAAAGGAAAAAGAGAACGACAGAATTGGCTGGTGAAAATTGGAATAATTTGCTTGGTATTTGTAGTCCTAATAGTTTAGCAGTGGGCTGAACATTTTGGGTCATTGCATTAGGCTTGTAGTGATCACGTTTCACTGTGTCTGTAACTAATGAAATGAGGCTTCCTCTCCAGCCAACCGTCAGCACAGCTTGTGTTTTCAGTTTTGTATCCTGTATTTGACTTGTGCCAAATAGGTGATAGCTGTGGCCCAGTTCGGATAAGGTGAATCCTGGGGTTTCCTTGTTAAAGCTGTCACTCTGGGGACGTGCACGCCTTTTTGTTCTGGTTCAAACAACATGATTGCTCTTCAGCTGGATCACCCAGTTATTTATCACACTTTCAGTTCACCTTGTGGTTTGATTTTGGGTCACGCACACTGGACTGTGGCCTGGTGAAGCTGAACCAGAAGACACCCTCCAGGAACACACATAACATAGTCTCATAGCAAGTGGGTGCTTAGGCCAGAGGAGTGAACGAAAGCTAGTCTGATGTACAGCCCACCTGAAGTGTGCAGAGTGTGGACACCAGGCTTTCATCACCAAAAGTGTGGCTCTACAGCTGAACTATTTGGCTGCCCCTCTTGCTAATACAGATGTGGGTCTAAGTATACTTCTGTGGTTTTAGTAGACCTACTTTATAAGGGGATGAGATTGAGATACTTAGGATGGATTGAAAAAATGAAAAGGGCTACTGCTTCAAGCTAACTAATATGGCAGCAAATGTTACCCTTCATTTATCAGACCATTGGATGCCTCATGGGAATCAACTGAACCTCATTCCCAAACAAGCAGGTGTTCAGTAGAGTTACTCTTTACCAAACACAGGAGTGGAAAATGTGGTCTCGTGAGCGATATGTAGGATGATGCAAGTTCTCTCTGCACTTATATTTACATGTTCCAATAAAATATCACTTCTTTGACATCTTGGGTGGTGGTCCATAGGTTCCTTCTTTTTCTACCCAGTAATATTCTCATTGCTTGAGCCTTGAAGCAGGTTGATCATGCAAGGATACCAGATGGAGTTCTGTCCATCCAACCCCTGAACAGATTCTCCCCCTACTTTCATGGTCACACCTACCTAATGCAATGCACTGTTTTTCATCCTTCCCAAGCTTGTAGCCATCAGCACAGGAACAGCGGTAGGAATTACTTCCTGGGTAGCAGAAGTGGTGACATCCTTCCTTTGCATGGTGGTGACATTCATTTTTAGCTAAACAGAACAAGCAGAGGAAAAACATTGGGAATAGTTGACCTGGAGTATTCTTTCACAGCTTGAGTCCTCTTTACAATTTGTTTTTATGCACTTTGTGTGGAGGCAGGTAGGGATCTGGCTTGGTAGTATTTCCCACCATGTTATTTTTTCCATGCTAAGCAGAAATTGGAGGGAGCTGAATCTGCAGCATCCACAGACTGACTGCAAACTGTGCTCCCCCAACATGTCCCTGAATGGACTCTTTGCACTTCTTGAGTTCTGGGGAGCATTAGTCATGGGCCAAACTGGGCTTTCCATGTCAACCCATGGAAGCATGCCACAGGTTTTTAAACAAAACACTAAGTACCTGTGTGGAGGGGAACTGTTGCACATGTTAAGAAGGCAAGTACTGCTAGAGGAAGATTTCTGGTTTTTCAGAAAGAACAAATGCATAGCTCTTATTTTACACACTTGTGCTAAAAACTTTAAATTATCAGCTGCCAAAGATAAGAAAAAAAGGGAGTATAAACACTGAAACATGTTCAGTCAACTTTCCATAATCGAGAAACACTTGAAGCTTTAGCACAAAGCAACAGCTGTTTGATATAGCTCATAGGTGAAGTAGCAAAAAACCTCACATTGCATTGCTCCCTAAAGCTCATGCTGAGCAGATCCAGTTCCCACCACGATGCAAGCTGTGTCACCATCTGTGCTCCCCCAGAAGCTGGTCACAGTCACACCCCTTGTACAGAAAATGACCCTGCCTTGCTGCAGCCAGGGCGTCTCCCACCCCAGGGGACCTGTGAACCAGCAGAAGTACTGATGTAAGGGCTGGAAAGTAGAACCTGGCAGACGTAAAAATTTAGGATCTGGCCCAGGATGTTTCATGTGCCAGAAAGCATCTGTTTTGCTTATGCCTTTCACATCCACTGGAAACAGTTTTCTGGAGTCCCTCTGTCCTGAGGGACTGGCTTGTGGGTGTGTGTGGCCTCAGAGGCACTGGGCTACCTGGGAAGCCAGTCACTCCAGCACTGCAGCCCTGGATCTTCAGGCCGCCTGGGAGCACAACAGCACAAGCAGTTAGGTAGCACAGGTAGCAGGGGCAGGGCTGCTTTTGGAGCCCACCCGTGAGGGGGATTTGCTTCAGCCCTTTCACTGCATCCCCAGAAAAGGGAGGCTCAAGAGGCAGGGACAGCCCCTTGGAATGCCAAAAAGTTTTGTAGATGGACAGCACACATCACTCCTGCTCTGCCAAGAACTGCATGTTTTAACAAAAATATGATGACTTAAATAATGGGAGACCTGCGTATGGTTTCACAGGAACCCCCTCTGAAAGGAAAAGACAGGGCTTCTCTGGAAGGGGAGCGATGCCTTACCAAAAGCACAGTTCTCTCCCTCATACCCCTCAGCACAAGTGCAGGTGTAGCCACGAATGCTGTCCTCACACACACCGTTGTTCTGGCAGGGGTTTGATGAGCACCTCCTGCCACCTGAAGAAACAGAAAGGGATGGGTCACCACCACCAGTGACCCTGAAATACGTCACCCCCTTCCCAGCGCATGAGCTTCTCCTTCTACTGCAATGATTAAAATGTAAGTACCCAACAAAATGAAAAGGTGGTAAGTAACAACAGAGAAATGTTGGAAAAGCAGTTTGGAAGGAAATGGGCCGAGTGTCACCAAACTGCTCCTCAGGGATCATTTTAGCCTAGGTCTACTTTCAGAGCACTTGTGCAGGCCGTCAGAGAGGCTGGGAGGTGCCCAAAGGTAGAGCCCGCTTCTGGATGCTCTGCTTCAGGGAAAAGGACTGAGCTGCAGTTCATGTGTTTGTTACAAATGTAGTATGAGACTGGTGGTTTAGATCTCCCACGTTAGGTCGATATGCACTGGATACAAAAAGTTGGCATCAAAATTCTAAAGCAAGCATACAGCAAACAACATCAAAATAGGAGGAAATCTTACTGTTAAATATCTGTACAATTATTACATTGCAGCTTAGACACCAGCAAGCTTAGTCTTTCTGATGAACCACATACTGGAAACAGAGTATGTACTATTCACTATGAGTGAAGGACAGAGAGAGCTGCCAGTTTCCCTTCAAGTTGCCTGCTGGAAAGATTCCAAAAGAGTTTGGCAACATGCCCTAAATAAAAACTGCTTATTGTAGACATAAGCTATCAGTGAGCAAGCCAGAAAAGTCTAACCTGGCACATGTCCAACCTTTCTAAAATTTAAGACTTCCTCAGAGAGGTTAGCTTCTGTCAGTGGGCTGCCCTAGTTTGATATCAGGGACAGAAAGGTGAAAGCTCTACCTAGTACTGGGGAAAAAGGCACCAATCACCTATGGGCATGCATATCTTTGAGTGTTAAATGTACTAAAATACTGGCTGAAAGAGCTACCACCTTCAGCCCATCCATAGCCAGATGCCACCAGCCTACTCCAGCACAATTTAGGTCTCCTGGGAGGGTTTTTGGGTGAGTTAGTGGGGTGTCATCTGCAGAGGTGAGCAGGCAGAGTTGAGGAGTGAGGACTTCCAACAGCAGTGGTGGGTAGCTGGAGCTAGGGAAAGGGTTATGCCTACAGCCTGAAGCAGTTGGTTTCAAGCCTGTGAAGTGCATGTTGGGGATAAAGTAAATCTAGCACCTAGCTTTAATAAAGGAGGAAAGAGAAGATGCAGGGAATTATAGAGAAATTGGCATGATTTCTGTTACTGGAAAGCAACTGGGATGATTAAACTGTAAGCACCCTGCAAAATAAAAAGGTGATAAATAACAACCAACATGCATTTTTGAAGATCAAATAATCTGTACCATTTATCTCTAATCATATTATAGGATAAGGAACCTAGGGGGTATCAGTGAACGTCATAGTAGAAATGTCTCAGATGACATTAAGTGAGGTAGGAAAACACTCAGTGCTATAAGGCATGCACAAAACTGTTTGGGAAGTGATGTTTTAAGAGAGATTGTCAGTGGCTCAGTTTATACTGTTAATAAAAGAGGGTCAGGGACAAGTATGACCTCAGGCGAAGTGCCCTGACATCCAGCAAGATGTTGCTACATCAGCTTTGACTTGAAGGACCAAGGTGGAGCAGGGCAAACCAGAGCAAAAGGGTATTAAACTGCAGGGCCCCGCAGTTAGGTGGGTGTTCAGCCTTTCTCCCCAGCACTCATTTATTCACAATGCAGGTTTACCCACTGTACCCTGGAGAGTGTGTGTGTGTGTGGGGGAGGCGGACGGACAGCAGTGCGGATGACAGAGGTTTAGAAAATGAGATTATTGGAAGACAGGATGAAAAATGTGTTCGTTTAGTAAGGAGGAGGAGAGAAGCCACTTTTCAAAAGCAACACTCTAAAATGTTAGAGAAGATATCACAAAGAAGGAAACACACACTGCTGTTCTGTAGGAAGAAGACAGGACATATGGCTTTTAATTACAGCCAGGAAGCCATCCCTGAGGCTGAAGGCAGTAATGTGTCCTGATTGAGGCTAAGCTTGTTTGCATGGACCATTCTGAACTGGATGCCCTTCTCTCTTCCTAGACTAGAGAGGAAGCCTCCATGACATGCTTAGTACAAACATCCAATGATTGAACTTAGAAGTTAATCCCATCCTCACAGAAGTAATAAAAGTCATATATTTAGCATCATTCTTCATAGCATTTATAGAACTGATGGGATTCTTCCATGTAATAATTCCCTGGACTCAGTGTTTTAGTGGCTTCTGCAGAAAATTAATACTGACTGCTGGTTTTGCCACTCCTTATCCACTGTCTGAATGTAAGATTATGAATTAATAAAAGGTAAGTTAAAAACAAGAGAAAAGCTTGGGATGAGGTATGCAGAAAAGAGAGGGAATAGGGCATAGTCACCATAAGCTGGTGCCACAGGCCCCTTGTTCAGGAGGCATCTAGTTACATCAGGCCCTCAGGTTCTGCAGATTTGTTTCTTGCCTTGACAGCTGCCAGGGGATGATGCAGTGCCAGGATCCAGAGTTTGTAGACAGCCCAGTGGCTTTTAACACCTATTCATCTCACTCAGGCTTAAGTGCTAGGTCTTTTGCTGGTAAAGCTGTGCTGCTCTGTTGTATCTGCAAAACAGACATTCTTATGGCCCAGGTTGTTTCAATATAGTTCTAAGTTCAGGAAAGAAGTAGCCTATTTACTATGATAACCTCTGCTCACTTCAACTTTTATTCTTTTTAGCAGCCTAATTTTTTTTATTTATTCCTTTTTAAAAAAAAACAACCCTTTTACATTACGACTTTTCCTTCTGCTTTATCAGACATGACAAATAATGGCTAGATGGTTCTTGTAGAATAAACTGCTAAAAACTCTTAGAAAACCAGCATTGGACTGAATCATAATGTTCACAGTGTGAAAGTGCTATGAAGAAACAAAATCAAGCAGCCAGCTTACCGTAGTAGATATCCCAAAATATTTGCTGTGGGGAAGAAAAAGAAAAGGAGATTAGATTTTAATTCTCAAATAATGTCATAACCCATAAATATTTTGATAAAACAAAAAAATGTTATGAGAGAATATATACTACAGTTTAATATTTGCACAGTTGTAAACCAACAAATTCTGCCCTGCTAGCAAAATATGCATGAGATGGGAGGAAGCTTGTCTCCTGCATATGTTTATTTTTCTTAATAAGCTATAAAGAAAAATAAACACTTCACAGGCCAGAGAGGAACAGCTGAATCCTTTGGCAGTGCAGCTTCCCAGAAAATCTGTCTGGCTATTGTCTCCCTGGCATGCAGCAGCCTGGGAAGTGACCCCATCCTGTCCACCCTGCTTGGCCCCCAGCAGGTGCTGCTGGAGGCAGAGAGGTCGGCACAGAGCAGAGCTGTAGGTCACCAACACTGGTCACCACCATGTGCCCTGCATTTCCCTTCATACTGCAGGTGACTCTCACGCTGCTTTCCTCACCAGGACACCTCTCCCTACTTCCCCAAAGCACCAGGGCTATGCATGGGCAGCCCTGCAGCTGTTTCCTCTGTTTTCCCTGCAAACAAAATCTCCATCCAGGTTCCCATTAAAGAGCACAGCATCCATCTGTACATGTCAGGAGGGCTTCTCGTACAAGGGAATTTGCAGCTACTGACCAGGTGAGCCCCTTTCTATAGGTCCCGCTGCTTGTTGCTGCGCTGCTTCCCTCCATCCCAATCATAGAATCACAGAATGGTTTGGGTTGGAAGGGACCTTGAAGATTATCTAGTTCTCCCCACCATGGAGACACCTTCCATGACCAGGTTGCTCAAAACCCCATCCAGCCTGTCTTTGAACACTTCCAGGGGTGGGGCATCCACAACTTGTCTGGGCAATATGTTCCAGTGTCCCACTATCCTCAATTAAGAATTTCTTCCTAACATCTAATCTAAACCTACCCTCTTTCAGTTTAAAACCCTTTCTCCTTTCCTACCACTACATATTCTCCAACAGTGGGTGGCTCTTCCAGTGGCTCCCAGTCCCTGCCTTTGATTTCTGTGACATGAGTGGTGTGGCTGGAGCACTTGTCATTGAAGGCTGGGGTAAAAATGTCATTCAGTACCTCAGTCTTCTCCATGATCTGGTAACCAGTTCTCCTGTTTTCTTCTGAAGAGGGCCCATATTTTTCCTTATCTTCCTTTTATCGCTAGCATAGCTATAAAGCTTTTCCTGTTGTCCTTGACATCCCTGGACAGGTTTAATTCAACCAGGGCTTTGGTTTTCCTAACCTGATTCCTGGCTGCTCAGACAGTTTCTCTGCATCCCTCCCAAGCAGCTCCCTGTCCTTACTTCCACCCTTTGTAGGCTCCCTGCCTGTGTTTGAATTTGTCCAGAAGCTCCTTATTCATCCACGCAGGAAGCTGCATTTCTGTGTGTGGTCAAGATGGGACAACAACCATATGATTTCACAACATAAGGTGCAGGACACATCATTTTCACGAGTGACTTGGAAAAATGTCAGAGCTGATCTTCTCACTTCCATTTTGACCATGGAGGAGACTTGCTTGCTACCTACTGAGGTGGGAAGTGCAAAGATTTTACATGGAGAGAAGCCCAAACAAATGAAACAGGCTGTAAAGCTGTGTTTGATAAGAAAAGGATCAAGGCAGCATTTTTTATTATACACACAGGAAAACAAAATACTTACAAGCATTTCATCATTTTCAAATACTTCTCTTGCTTCTTCATGCGTACATCTCTCTTCAAGGCATTCCCTTTCCAAGCTGCCTTGGAGAACCTCCTCCAGAAGGTGAGAACTGGCACGCCTCTGTCTCTTGATAACGTTGTTTGCATCATCAGCTGATATAAACACTGGAACATTATATGACAAAACACTGATGTAAGTACTTAGATTCATTTCCTTGAATACTGGTCCATGGTTTCAGTCATGTTAAACTTACATACTTAAAGAGCTCTACTATCTTAGCCCAAAATCAACAGAGAAGTTGTGACTTTTTACTTTTAGGAAATACCTGACTTGCTTCCAAGCAGGTGCAACAAAATTCCAAGAGAATTTTAAGCCTTTCCTGATGCATTCATTAACTGCATGAGACATACAGAGTGTCAATACCAGGGAAAGGGGAAAAGCACTAACATAAAGGCAGAGGATACTGTGTGAGACTGTATAGAGCTTTCAGACTCATTGGTAGCAGTGAATGTTAGTTTTTTGATGGTAGATCCAAACTGACACTCTTCAGTCTTAATTCATGGCAATTTTTTTTTGCTGGGAAGCAAAGCCATGACATGACTGAGTTCTCAATCAATTATCTCTTAAGGAGAACAAATAAAAACTACCCCTCAGCAATGCTCATAGTTAAGGGGGCTATGTCACATATAACCCTTTATGTGGAAGATACCATAATCTTTTCAATTTAAGTAAAGAGGAGGAGATCAAAGACATGAGAGTTATTGCTTTGCAATGAGACCTGCAAGTAAAACTGCCTGGCAGCTGGGTGGCTGATGCCACAATGGAGCCTGTTGCCCCCCACATTAGGCAGTATGCAGCTGTGTGTGTCAGCACATGTTTGTCAGTTCTGTACTTGGAAAGTAAACATGTTGGGACAGAGAATGTTTGGGGTTTTTTTTCTCTTCTATACAGCATGTGGAGGCCCAACACTGCTAGGTTGAAATAATCAATAATCACAGAATTTGAAAAAGTGAGAGCAAGAACAAAATTATTCTGAAACTGCATATAGATGTTTAGTTATCTTTTTGAAGGTTATCCCATAAGCAACTGGCTTGCACATGATATTAAAAAAGGAAAAAAGAAAAAGCTTCATGACTGTGATTTCCATTTTGAAGAGTTATCTGATGCTCAGCACACATTTCTGCTGTGCAGTGTTTCTGCCACATCCAGCACAGCTGGCAGTGCACTTCTGCTGCTGCCAGGGGCGTTTTGACCTTCTTTAAGAGGTCACCATCTTTTTCTTCCTTGCCCAGCTTGTCCTTATTTTTGACAAACTATGAAGGATTAGTACAGAAACATAAATTTATTTAAGCTATAGCAAGCATGCTACCTCTTTCATAGGACTCTCTTATTTTTATTTTAGCAGCAAATAGAAATATAAAACAAAGTTCTCTTTAGTATCTGAGGCACTTTAAAAATGCTAAGAAAAGACAAAATACTACCCTGACATAAATGCTGGTACTTCAGAATTACATTGCCTCAGTAACCTACTGTAGTTTTCACTTAGCTGCATGAAATAAGTAGGAGAAATCTAAGGAAAATTAGGAACAGTTTTCAGTGGTGTCAACCTGTGCTAAAATGTAAACACAGTGCAAGGTACAAAATTGCTGGTGTTTTTAGAGGAGTGGTAGCACAAATCAGAATTAAAGGTGCAACAAACAAAGGCCATACCTGTCTCCTCTGTCTGAAGGAAAAGGGCAGAGAGAAGGAACAATATTATCCAAGAGCACCTTGCCATTGTTGCTCTCTGAGCCTAACGGCGCCTGCCTGCATTCCTGAAGCTCTTGGGGAAATGGCTACAGGAGAAATGAAGTTTAAAGTCCAGCTGCTCATGAGAAAACAAAACCTCTAAGGGCAAATCCTGGCTGTAATGTCAATACAAGAAAAAAAAATCCCAAACAAACCAAAAACCAAACAAAACCCAACCTCTTGTTTAGTTGGCACCCCTTCTCTTAGTGCCATGGCTGACAGTGGAGACCTTGCCAGTGCTGCTGAGAGAGCTGCTCCAAGATTTGGGCATTCCTCCCATGCCTCAGCCTTCACTTACCGTAACACAACATGGGTGCAAATGAACAGTATGAACATTTCTTTGTACCATATCAAAGTGCAAAAGGGAGTATGACAGAGACCAATTTTATGACGTAGCTCTTTCATACTCTGTCCCTGCAAAATATTTGTCAACGCTTAGCTGCAATGGGCAAATCCCACCAGCTTTTGGAACAACCACCACCCAAGCATGGGATCTTCCCCCTAGGGATACATCTGAACGGATATGGCATTTTTCTTTTTTACTGTTAGGTTTGTAATTCCCAGCCATGAAGGGAAGCACGGGAAAATTTTCCTGATGTCAGGATCCCAGTCCCATGGAGACAGACAGAGACACACAGAGTCAGTGAAAGGAGGTGTACAGAAAGTACAGAGAAGATCAAAGCACTCCCTGGGCTGCTGAGCTAGGCACTCAGTGGATGGGACAACCCTGCTCCCCAACCCTGGACAAGGGGAAGAATAAGCCCATTGGCATGCAATGGCAATGGTGCTGCTGGGAGCTTTTTGGCTCCCAGCATAGGCAGACTCCTGGGAAGAGCAGGAAACCATTTCTACACTGAGAGCAACAGCTGTTGAGAGGAAGAGTGTTTTGTACTTAATCTGAATTATAAACATAGTGACGATTCTGTGTTTTCATGTCATAAATCCCCAGCTATTATAGTTCTTTTAACAAAGTATAATTAATCTGAGCATCCATGGGTAATAAAACTTCACTTCCCACCAGTTGCAGCTTTTAAAACAAGATTCAGTGAGTACTGAGGCAAGTGAGAAAAGCAGACCACAAGCCTCACCAAGGCCAGTCCCTACGAACCCAGGACTGATGTTACAGCTCACATCACAGACCCTAATGCCTTCAGCAAATGATCAACCTCTGTTTTAAAACTGCATTGTGGGAAGGCTTTCCAGCACAGTTTCTGCAGGTCTGTTCCAGAATACATTTGGAGTTAAAACTCTTTTAATATCAAGCTTGATTTTATTCACGGCCAGCTCATAATCTTGCATATTTGTTTTTCTCTCCTTGATATTTCTGCAGAATGAATTAGTACAGCCTCCCATCCACTCTGGTTAACTGTGTAACAAGCTTTCTTTAGTAAAAGAGCCTTCTATTCTCTCCTCAGTCCCCTGAGGCCACCAAGCTCCATTGAACCTGTCCCAGCCAGAGGTTTCTTGGCTAGGGAAAGGGAGGGCTGTTTCCAGTGGTCACATCTGGCAGGTGCTGGAGGGCTCAGCCAGTACGCTCTGTGCCCAGGAACTGCTGTGGAGGCTCATGCCACGTCACCTCACGTCACCTCACGTCACCTCACGTCACCTCACGTCACCTCACCCTCCTTGTCTTGCATGGCTGTGGCTACATTGCTTTTCCAAACTCCTCTGGCTGTCCATCCCCACAGGAGCACCTGCCAGTGAGGCTGCTGCTGTAGTCCCCTAGTGACCTGTGACTACTTGCCTTTACCTTCTTGTGATAATGCATATCATCCCTTGCATATCCAGTACAGCAAGTCTGGCTCCCTCCAGTGTGAAAAATATGTCACCACTTGGTGTCACCACAGTACTTTTCAGAACCCAGCACAACTTCACATTTTGTGAACCTAAACCTATGCCAATTAAGGAATTATTATAGGTATATATTAGTTATTCAAACTAATAACAGCACAGTGCTTCAGAAGCTGTATTATCACCAGATCTTAGTTTATGTGGTCGATTTTTTCTGTCTCTTTTTTTTTTTAAAAGGTATCCCTTGACTATGTCGTTGGGAATGGGACAGTGTACTCAGTACATATGGCACTGACCTTTTTTTCCTGTATTTATATCAATGCAACAGGCTTTATATTTTAATTTTCATATGACTATGGAAAATGTAATAAACAGAGGGTTTTAAAAGGGCAACCCTTTCCATATGTCTTTCTCTATGAAGAGTTACTGGGATTTCTTCTTCCATTCCTTTAATTACCACAGTGAACAAACAGCGATGTGTTTCATTAAGGAGTTCCTCACCATATTCCCTGTAGCCCTGTTTAAGGATTGCCTCCTGCTTGGAGGGTTACTTGTTCCAGGATGAAGCCTGCAGGCAGTGTCAGATATGAAATTAGCCTCAGGATGGAATAACTGAAGTTGTTCCTGCTCTAGCAACTGGTTCCCCCAGAAGTCGTTCCCTGCCCAGTGCTGTAAGCCAAGGAAAGTAGGTTTTCAGGCCAGCTGCCCAGCCAGTGGTGGGGACATGCCAATGCCACCCACCTCATGCTATGGGCCCATGGCTGGCCATCAGCCCTACTGCAGCATGAGAGGTCAAGGACAGCCATCCTGACTAACTCGTCACATGCTTTTTGGAAATACATACCTCAGCTAGTGAAAAGGGACAGCAATTATTTACCTCTGCGCCAAGCAAATAATGAAAGCTGATGGCTGAACTTGCAGCCACCTTTATCCCTGGGGGTGTCCTCCTGTGAGTGGCACACAGACACAGCAGTTAATTGTGCATTGTGGACAGTAAAGATGGTTCAAGGAGAAGGGGACTGTGGTGCTTCCATCCCGTGGCAGGAGGTGCAGGCTCACAGAAGCATCTTCAGCCTTCCCTCTCCTCCACCTTGCTTTTCTGCAGTCTATTCTCTTAGTATCAGCCCTTGACAAGGAACTGGCAGCCCTGGGATAAGGGAAATCCTGCAGCTGATTGCTCCTGCAGAGCTGGGAGGAGTGGCAGTGTTGGGGACAGATCTCATGAGGAACAGGCCCTTCTGGAGTTGCCTTGTGCGTGCCACCCACCCTCGTCCTGTGTGCCCATTGCCACAGCTCTGGCACTGTGGGGGCAGAAGAAAACAGAAGGATTTCTCTGATGTATCTGAGGATGTGTGAGTTGGTGGTTTGTGACCCAGCAAAGGTCAACTCACTGGATATGGGACAGTAGCATGGGCCCCTCCAAGCTCCTCTGCTCTCAGCCATCTGTTCTGCAGATGGACCTGGCAACTTTCTTGCCTCTGTCCCTTCCCCTGCCCCATTTTGCCTGTGTCACAGTCCTCAGCACCCTACTGGCTTCCTCTGTGCTCTGTCCTTGCTCCAGGTTACCCAGAGTCCTGACCAGCAGGGTGAGGAGGAAAAAACCAGGTGTGTGACCTACTGCAGCCCCACTACAGCCCACCCCAGACAACATCTGTCCATCCTGTATGGCATAGGGCGGCAGACAAAATGCTGCTGAGCCCCACAGCCCTGTTACCCCTTTGCTAAACTTCCCATGGCTACAGCAAGCCACCTCCTTGTCCTCCACATCATCTTTTTCCACACAGGTCACTCAGCTCCTGCCTGACAAAACTGAAGACAAGAACTGCCCTGTGCCCTGAGTGTTGATGGATCCTCAAAGCATCATCCTTTCTCGTGAGGAAAAGGAGGGGATGAGGACTGACTGCCTGCTGCCTGGCAGGTCTCTCCCCACAGGGAAGAGCCATGGAATAGCTGCAGGTAAATCACAGCAATTGTTGCCAGCTCCAGAGAGAGGGAGAGGGCATAGGCTTTACTGTGGCTTAACTCAGTCATTCCTCTGTCAGAGGGCTGATTTTTGGGGCAAATATGTTGTGGAGATTTAGGCTATTCTTTGCATGGACAATATGGAAGTGGAAGCACCAGATTCAGGAACAAGGGAGAGTTTTTTCAAATTAAAGAAGAAATGCTCCCTTGCAAACAACTGTTTAGGAATAACAAAATGGGAGTGCACCTCTCAGCCCTGACTGGACACTAGACTGTCCAAAACAGGTGACTATGGTCATGTGTAGCCATGAGTGAGACGAGCTAATCCCATTTCCATGCCAATGTACACTCTCCTTGTGTGAAGCGTGGTTATCAGCATGCATGCTTATAGGCAGCACAGGTCTTTGTGTATAGAGAAGCCACAAAAATGTCAGATGCACTTTGCTCAGCCAGCAGAAAGGAAACACATACCCGGCAAAGGACTAATGCTTAGTGCACTTAAAATGGGTTATGATTCAGCTAAACACCTGGACTGCCATAAGCCAGATCTGTTCACCACCTGCAGAAAAAAAAAAACCAAAAGTTTTTCTTGCCAAATCCAAAGTGCATCAGCACTTCTAAAAGCAGAAGGAACTTGCAGCTGTTTCAAAAGAGCATTAGCACTATCTTTGTGGTTTGGTTACAGATTGTAGGAAACCCTGGAGGAGTGTACAGGAAGAAGGAATGTAATCCCAGAGAGCTCTGATTCTCTGCGGTGGGTACTGCACTAAACCCAAGGCCATGAACATACCCACAAGGATGTGCAACCCTCCTGACACCCTGTCAGTGAAAAAAAAGCCACCTTGGAACTACTCTGACATTGGCCCCAACCCAAGACATGTTCAAGGCTAGGCTGGATGGGGCTTTCGACAACATGGTCCAGTGGAAGGTGTCCCTGCCCATGGCAGGTGGTATTGTACTAGGTGATCTTTGAAGGTCCCTTCTAGCCCAAACCCTTTTTTGATTTTGTGATCTGTGTAGACACAAGCACTGATATTTTCTATTTCTGTGGATATACTGTTAAAAATAGTAATTTTTGTTAATATTTGATTTATTAAAATACATCCTTTCTTTACTTCCACCTTCGTGTTTCTTTACCTTTTCGCTCCACTTTTATCTTAACATCCTTTTCTCAACGAAAATTGCAACCAATAGAAGTGACCAGAAGATGGCAGAGCACACACACAGACGACACCGTAGCACTTCAGCTCCTAGTTACAGTTTTAATGATGAATAAGGGAGATTAGTAAGGTGCTTCATTTTGCTCTGAGATAAGGAATATACTGATCCCTTCTGAAAAATGAAGAAAAATCACTGTAGTGACTGTGCCATTTGAACAAGGGTTTGTTATTTTTTTTCCTCTAATTTTCTCTGCTAACATCTCCCCACAGCCCTACCCTGAACTTCAGGATAAAAATGGTTAAGGATGGCTCTTAGCAAAACCTAAGCAGTGGATTTTTCAGGCAAACACTGACACAGTCTGAAGTGGCTAGTGAAGAGAAATGTTTGGACTTTATCTGGGATTCAGACCTTCTAATGCTGTTTCCTATCCTTCTATCTTTCTGCCTGACTCTCTTCCCTGAGGATGTGGGGCAGCAGCCCTACAGCTATTTCCAGACATTATGATTTAAAGTGTTCTTTAGACCAGCCAGTCACTTCCTCTGCAACGGGTTCAGCAGGAGAGAAGACCTCATCTGACCTCAGATCAGCATCAGTGCAAAGTCTGCACCTGACAGCTTCCACCCACAGCCCAAACAGATGTAAATGGGTGGTAGATGTGGCTTCTGCCATAAACCTCACTCGCAAGCCATGGGAGACATGGACTACATGGATTAGTGCAACTGTCACACTGCTGGACTGTTTCTGGAGTCTGACTTCTACATTTGTGACCAGGGAAAGAAATCTGTCCATATTGAAAAAATATGGCAAAAAAGCCTATTCAAGTTCTAAAGTCCAGGATAATCTGTGCCTTTTGTAATTGGTTATGAAGAAACCATGAGTGCTGCAGAGCTGGGGCAAGTGGTAATGGAGGGCTGTGTGGGAGGAGAGATGGATGGCAATGAGAGCAGCAAGTGCAAGCCCCAGGGAAGTGGCTTCTGTGCAGTCCCTGGGACATGTTGAGCATGGCCCACAGTTCCACATATGAGGTTCAGTTCTCTCAATACATAGTTTAGGGCTGAACTGTTAGCTGAGGTTTCAACGGAGATTCTATGGGAATTCAAGAAGGGGTGAATCCTTTAGATATAAAAAGGAACCAAAGTTCTTTGTACTTTGTATAGGCACTGTACTGTACAAACAAAATAGACCATTCCTGTATTCTGAAGCTGTATCAATTTACACCCATTTTGGAGGAGTTTTAAATGACTGACAAAACGCCAAGCAAGTGGAAAATCAGAATTTTGCAATCAGAATAATGATCCTAATGAAAACTTTGATATAAAGTTTTGGGCTTCATTACAATATTCTCAATGGCACTCATGATACACAACCAAAAGCCTCAACACAGAAAAGAATTTTGCCCCTCTTATTTGTAGAGTAATATAGTCAGACTTAAACAGGAAATATATACTTATTGTCTTTTAAAACTCCAACATTCTGCATACAAAAGTTTACAAATTTACTTACATATTTGGTCTTTCTTGATTTGTATAAAGTCTCTTTGGGAATTAAATGGGCAGACAATTGGAATTTAGACAACCACAATTTTTGCTTTACTCTTGTAGTCTGAGTACAATTTTTGTGACCCAGAACTCCACTTTTCAGTGCCTAGAATTTATGATAAACTGCTTTTTAATAAACAACAGTAATAAATATTATATTTGAGATTTCAAGTATGGAACAGTAATAGAATAGTATCTACATGCTGTCAAAACAGTTATTGTTAATATCTGAATGAGACATCTGGAATTCTTCAGGGTTTGGCCAACACAGGAAATTGCATAAAGGTGTAATGTTAGACCAATTTAACTACATCAGCTCAATCTTACCTGCCAACATACCTTCCCAGTTTATACTTTGATTCTAACATATATAAACTACACTCAGAGAAGCTAAGCTTAAAGAAACTGTCCATTCTACAAATTTGAACATGTATTTCACTGTTAGTCAAGAGACAAGATGAGAGAGTGAGGAATAACAAAAGGGTAAAAAAACTCTGGCAGTCTTGCCTATGGGGACTAGAACACAGGACAGTTTCTGGAAGCCATGTCTTTAGAGTGGTTAAGACAATGAGCTCCAGAAAGTATAAAATGCTCACTCCTCTGCAAAACCATTCATTGTACTCATCTACTAGTAGAACACCTGGCAAAGATAGAGAAGAAAAGTAAAGCACAAAAACCTGGACAGCTAGCTGAGATTCAAGCAGTTTTCTTAAAGTAGATGTTTTCACATGTATTTTCATATGTATTTTCAAAAAGTCATCCTTCATTCAGAAGGGATGAGAGTTACACTGAGGGGTAGCTACCACAAGGGAAATCTGTCAAGACAGACCTTTATCCTGGCTCAAAGTGAAGTTTGTGCATTCAGTTATTTTATCAGCAGTGTTTTGTTGCTCCTTTTTAAACAAAAGCTAACATTGCAATAGCACTGTTCTTGCTTGGCTTTTTTGCTTGTCGTGGGTTTATCTGGTTAGGGTTTTTTTTTTTTTTATATAAGAGGAAGATTGTCTGTTGGAAGCCTCTGGAAGTTTCCCTCCATCCTATAGAGCAGGGCCAATGAGGGCCAGCTCCGAGGAAAACTTCCTGCTTTTGAACCATTAAGTTACGCCCCTGCGTGAAAACATATTTAAGAAGTTGTGGCGCAGTTAGAATAGGGCAGCCATGGGTTAACAACATCACAACGCAGACATCAAGGTCAGTGCAGGAGGAGAAGAGGAGAAGGAGGGGGAGGGACCCCACGGATCAGGGAGTGGACTTAAAACTATTATCCCCTGAATACATTGGTGATGACTATGGTGATTACGAGTTGTCCCCTCGAAGCCCATGGGATCCATCGGGGTG